>PVJL010004242.1:0-38066 GCA_004026885.1 Lyroderma lyra
ATTATAAGAAATGTTAAAGAGACTTCTTTGAGAAGAAAAAGAAAAAAAAGATAAAAATATGAATAATAAAATGGCAATAATTACGTATCTATCAACAAATACTTAAAGTGTAAATAGTTAAATGCTCCAATCAAAGGGTGTCTGAATGGATAAGAAAAAATCCCTTAACATATGTTACCTGTAAGAGACTTATCTCAGATCAAAAGACATGAACTGACTGAAAGAAGTGAAGAAACGGAAACACGTATTTCATGAAAATGAAGACAAACAAACAAAAAAGGCTTGGGTAGCAATACATATACTAGACAAAATAGATTTTAAAACAAAGACTATAACAGGAGATAAATAAGAAGCCAGTAACCACACTTCTGGGTATTTGGCCAAAAATGCCAAAACATTACTTTAAAGGAATATGTGTATCCATATATTCATTGTAGCATCATTTAAAATACCCAAGAAATGGAGTCAACCTTGGTGTCTATCAGTGAATTAATGGATAAAGAAGAGTTGGTGCATATACTCAATGCAATGGAATATCACTCAGCCATAAGAAAGAATTAAATCTTGCCAACTGCAACAACATGAATGGACTTAGAGGGTATTGTGTGGAGTGGAGAATCAGACAAAGACAAATTTCATAGGGTTTCACTTATATGTGGAATCTAGTTAACAGGATAAATGAATAAAGAAAACAGAAACAAGCTTAGATACAGAGAGCATTTTGATAGCTGCCAGACTGGGGGTGGGGTGGGGCATGGGTAAAGGCAGGGAGGGGATTAAGGGTACACATTGGTATGTACAAAATAGTCACGGGGATGTAGAGTATAGCATGTGGAAATTATTAAATGTCGAATCATTGTGTTGTACACCTGAAACTAATATAGTCAACTGTAATTAAAAAATGAAGACAATATTTAAAAAAGATGTTTAACTTAATTTTATACAGTCCTTTTTATTGTATAAGATAACACATTCAAATAGGAATTAGTACGTGAATATCTTTTGGGGGGTGCATTTTTCAGCCTATCACAAGTGGCCTGATAGATATATAGAGAGATGGATAGATATATACATATATATATGTATACATATATATCTATCTCTCTCTGTATATATTCATTACAATGTAACCATAACGATGCCTTTAGTAGAAAATCTGAATTGGTAGATTTACAAACCAATAAATCTTTGAAAGCATCCTAAGACAAGGATAGAAAATAAAATGGAAACTAGCATAGCAACATCAACCCTGCTGGTATTCAATTAATGCCATCAGATGTATTAGAGTATGTGTAATATACAGCTAATTTTAAAAACTTATTTAATTAATAAGTTAAATTTAAATGTAAGCAGAATAAACATGATGAAATATTGATATCCTATAAATCCCATCTTTAGCTTATGGGGAATTATCTAAAAATTACCCAAAGCAAGTATAAGGAATGAAACCACAAACTTTATTTTCAAGGGAAGTAGAAGATCCACAAATATGCATATCTTAAAAATAGGTGTGAGAGAAACTTACTTGAATCTTAAAAAATTTTGAGTTTCTGGAATAAACCACACTTAGTCATTACGCATTATCCTTTTTAAAAATATGGCTGGATGTTATTTGCTAGCATTTAATTAGGGATATTATATCCATGTTCTTGAGTGATATTGATCTCTAATTATCTTTCTTTATAGTGTCTTGATTTGAAAAGCAAGAAATGCTGACCTTAAAATATTAGGGGGCAGTTTTCTCTCTTAATTTCTGGGATTTTGAATAGAATTGTTATCACTTCCTACTTCAACATTTGTTCGAATCATAGAGGGAAAATAATGTGAAGACTCATAGGAATAATGCCATGTGCAAATAGAAAATTAGAGTGATGTATCTACTAATCAAATACCAAAGATTTCTAACAAACCACCAAAAGCTAGGAAGAGGCAAGGAAGGATCCCCCTACAGATTTCAGAGGAAGCATGGCCCTGCATATACCTTGATTTTGTACTTCTAGCTTCCAGAATTGCAAGAAAATAAATTTTTGTTGTTCTGAGTTACCCAGTTTATGGTACTGTTACGTAAAAAACTAAGAGAAAGCAAATGAAACAAAAATAAAATGAAACACATGCAACTCATAATAAGGACAAAAGATTAAGTTCTCCAATATACAAGGAAGTTTGCCAAATTGAAAGAAAGAAAAGTAGTGACATTTTCAAAAGTGGTTTATAAATAATATTCCAAAGAGGAAGTATGAATATTTCTTAATTATGTAAAATAATATGATCAATTTTATTCACAGTGGGAGACATGCATACTAGAATTGCATTAGCATCCCGTTTTTACTTTCCAGATTGGCAAAACTCTCAACAAATTATAGCAGGTTTTGTTGGTGACAGTATAAGGAAACAGGCATTATCATGTATTCTAGGACGAATTTTTTTTTAATTCTTTTTTCTTGTGATGAGAACTTTTAAGATTTACTCTCTTAGCAATTTTTAAATACAGTATTATTAACTGTTGTCACCATGCATACCTTACATCCTCGTGACTTACTTAATTTTTTTTTATTTTTATTTTTTTTGGCTTTTTGGTATGTGGGTAGCTCCCTGACTGGGAATCGAACCCAGGCCGCAGCGCTGACAGCACCAGCGCCGAAGCCTTAAGCCACTACACCATCAGGGAACTCCCTCTTGGATGAATTTTAAATAATACAAATATATAGGCAACATCTAAGGCGACCTGTGTTCTCCCCCCCAAAAAAATCCCAAATACTTTGGTCAACAAATTCCACTTTCAAAAATGTATTCTACAACTTTTTTTTGCACAGATACAAATGAGTTATTTTCAGATTTATTATAATTATGTTTATGATTGCAAAATGTTGGAAATATTTTAATGCCCCTCAGTAGAAGTCTGTTCTAAAGAGACATCATAAATCTGTAAAATGGCATGGCATAGGGCTATATAGCAAAATAAGAAGTTTCCATGTTTGGAATGTAAAATGATCTCTTAGATGCATGTTTAAGTGAAAAAAATATCAGTTGAATGTGTATGGTTTGTTGCCATTTGTATTAAAATGAGAAAATAGCTTGTAAATGCATATTTGTGAATGTGCATATATGTATTTTATTATACATGCATTAAAATTTGCCAGAGGATAAAACCCTTTATAGCATTATTGGTTTACAATGAGGGGCCTGAATGATTGAGGAGAGGACACAAAATTTAATTTTGGGGTCTTTGTCATTTTGTATATTTTGATTTTTGAAATAATAAATTATTAAAATTTAGAAAAAATTAATATAATTAAATAAAATTTTATTAAGCATGACATTATGTTGAATTATTTGGTTTAATTTTATTAAGGTAACAAATAATTAAATGGTTCCTATTTTGTGCTACTTACTATTGTTCCAAGCCTCTGACCTCTTTTGGATCTGCTGATGGGCAGTCTAGTAGGATCATAGAGTGCAGAGTAGGCATTTATCCAAAGTTATTGATGCTGAGAATTTAAAACTCAGAGACATTTACTACCAGCAGCTAGTAAGTATGAGGTATAATATTTTACTTCAAAGAATTATATAAGTAATTTAAGTCCACATTTTTCCTTGAAGGTCTTCTAATTCTTTACTAAAGTAAATATTTGAGACTTTAATTCGTAAAGAATGCTCAATTCTGATTCATTCACTTGGCCTAACTTATGAAAATGTGGCCTTTGGTTTATCTACTGATAGTAAATTGTTAATGTTCAAACTGTAATGGTTTTCTGACTCTTGAAAGAAACTAGTAAGCCTGGTATTACATATAGTTATCATTGTATAAAATTATTGCTGAAAAACTCTTGATTTTTATGTGTCCACATGTTTTCTGAAAAAGCACTAATAGCTGTCATCTGGACTGCTTTATCAAAAACATTTGCGTAGTAAAAGGCCTTGAAAGTTAAACATAGTGTCTCCTGGGATGGGAAAAAATGTTCCCTGACCGGGATGGTAAGATAATATCTCTTCTCAGAGTAAAGGTCGGATAGAGTTGCCAGTCACCCCCTTATATGATAGGAGTTCCCTTTGTTCAGGGTTCCTCACCTGTGACACAAATCCAGTGTGTATGCTACAGCCATTTGGGCTCTCGGGTGGACTCCAACCTTGGGAAATGGGGTTCAAGAGGAAACAGATAAAAACATAAAGTCCATGCTACCTGCAATGCTGTTGTCCTTGACCAACAAGTCACCAGTCTTCCACTAACATCTATGACACTGTGGCAAGTTAAATGGTTGGATTGCATTAGGGTAAAATCTCATACCCTCTGTAATTCTTATTAGTTGTTTTCAAAGAACTACCTTTTTGGCTTTTTTGCCTTTTCTTCTTCGTTTTTTTTTTTGGGGGGGGGGTCAGGAAACTTCTAGAGAGATATTATGGACTCATTATGACAAAATGATTATGCATTTTATTTCTTTTTCTAACAAAGAATGTAGGCACATCTTAAAATTTGATACATATAGTCATAAAAAGGCTGGAGATACACACACATACATACAAATAGTTATGACTTTAATAATTCATATAAACAATATATTTAAAAAGTAAGTAATCAACATGATTGATGAACTGCACATATGCCTATTTTTCAGATTCTCAAACAACTGAAACCATTTAATTTTTCTAAATGATGGTTTTAAAGCCAAAGGAAGCAATTTGCTTTTCACTTTTTTAAAAATTATGATACAACTGTTTGATTCACAGCATAAATTCTTATTTATAAATTATTTTATTAATAAGAATAAAATAATTGTTAAGCTGGTTTGCTTATTTTGATTTTGTAAATCAAAACCATATACATAAATATATGTAGAAAATAGGTACTTTGGGAAAATCTGTGTTTTGTAGGTATTTGCAGGTTTTAAGAAAGAATGTATGCTTCATAATAAAATTCAGTTTTATGTTACGGGTATTGCAATGTTTCATTTCCAAGATTTTCATTTTTAAGGAATTAACCTAAGAATAAATTTTTTAAAATGCTGTAAGTGGAATCTTATATGACACAAATATATCTGTAGTAGTAGAAAACTATATAAAATTTGTGTGTTCATAATTAGAAATTATAAAGACATACATATTTTAATATCTGTTTCTAATAACTATTGTTGGTATTGGATTCCTCATTTTTAAAATTATTTTTTATTATGCTCTTTTATTGTTTGCACTAATATAAACAAAACAAAAAGTAAAACTTAATTATCTCCTGCAAGCCTAAAACACCATATACATATAGTTTTTATAATTAATAAAACATTTAAAGATAATCATTTTTCTAATTTATTTTCCTGTTATATAAATAGGAAATGAGAGCTGATTATATTTTGAAGATTCCCAGAAGTATCCAAGAATAATGGATACAGACAGGATGAAACAAATTCAACTTGTGTGAATAGAATAGATTTATATGATGGAGGTTATATGTTTCTGTCCCTAATTTGCTCAAATGTAATCTGAGCAAGTCTTCATTATACAAAATAAGGATACCATACCCTCCAAATGATTTTTCACCCTCATAAGAGTGAATATTAAGGGAGTTCCCTGGTGGTGTAGTGGCTAAGGCTTCTGCACTGTCAACTCTGCGGCCTGGGTTTGATTCCCAGTCAGGGAGCTACCCACATATTAAAAAAAAAAAAAAAAAAAAAGATTGAATGTTAAGAATATCAAGTATGTTTTCATACATGCAGAGGACACAATTGAAAAGGAATTGAGAATAGCCTGAAGTTTATCTAGTTTAATCAACTGACACAGTACATCCAAAATTTTATGTTATTAGAAGTGAAAATTTAATATGTCTAGAAATTTTGTATTTTTAATAATCTTCTTAGAATAGAAGTAGTGAGAAAAGACTGCTGTTATTTTCAGCTCTATTGATGTATAATTGACAAATAAAAATAGTATACATTTAATGTGTACAATGTGATCATTTGATAATACCTGTATATTTTGAAATGATTACCACAGTCTTGCTAATGAACATATCTGTCATCTCATATAGTTACCATTTGGTGTGTGTGTGTGTGTGTGTGTGTGTGTGTGTGTGTTAAAAACACTTAAGATCTATACTTAGCAAATTTCAAATATATAATACAATATTTTTAACTATAGTAATCATGCTGTAAATTAGATACTCAGAATTTATTTATCTTTTAACTGCCATTTAAAGTTTAAAACAGGTTCTCTCTACACTATAAGTAGCACACCCCAATTTATCATAGACAACCTCTTTGTCTTAGATAATTATCAGAATGGCCTCTTTAATGAACCAAATGCAAATAAATACCCATGCATCAATAATAAATATACTTTTAATATAAATTTAAATATTCATTTTGGGGAATGTTATTTATAAATTAGACATATAAATTACAAAGACTTTAAAAACTTTTGAACCACTATGATTTTCTAAGTGCAAAACATATATTCCTAGAAATATATATGAACATTTTTTCATGATGTAATAATAATAATATCAATTTATTATTCCGAAATAATCTTCTTTGAGTTTCTAACAATAGCACACCCAATACATACAAAATTTCATCAATAATTCAAAATGGCTGAATTCCAAATTGATAACTAACCACAGAAAGAAATTTGCTCTTCGTGTAAGAGAAAGAGAAAATATCCTTGGTTCACATGTTAACCAAGAAGACTACTTCTTTGCTAACACAAAGATCTTTATCCACTTTAATGAACAAGAGAATTCTGAGTCGTGGGATACCATGGGGAACTGGTCTTTTCAGAATGATTCATATGAACTGATTTGAGGTTTTCAAACTACAATTGAAAAAAATATATTTATTTTGCATTAGCTTGCTTGGTTCTGTTAATTATTTCTACATACTGCTTTAGAGTTGTTGTTTTTTTTCAGACAGCTATTTATTTTTTATTTGAAAATGAGTCTATAAATGTATTTAGTTAAGTAATTACATTCCATTGTCTAGAACACAGTGAATAGTTCATTTATTTTAAAATATCAGGTCCTTTATAGGGATATATGTCTTTAAAGCAAATCTCTTTGGGGCTACTCAGTTTAACAAAACTTCTGCAAACTACTTACACTGTTAGGACAGCATTTTCTGTAGGATACGTCCTCATGTTAGACTCATTTGCAGAGAGAATCCCTCCTGCTATGCTTCCCTCTAGAATCCTTGACCCTTTATTGAACTCTGGTGAATTGCTAGCATCAAATGCCTACTGCTGTTTTTTTTTTATCGAGCATTTATTGAGCACTGGTATGGATCAAGGGAACTCCAAATAGTACCAGTATTTCACAATTATACTGGAAGTAAACTGAAACTATACAAAAGATTAATTTTATGTTAATAGAGAAGTTGTTGGAGAAATGATATTAAAACTGTAATTATATAGTAATGTCATCTATGCATTATGTTTTGTGCTTTTAAAATAAAATCCCAATTATAATATTCATAAAATCAAAGACAGCTATTCTAGTAAGTATTAGGAAGATAAAAAGTTATTTTAGGCTGACCTTCTGTTATCTAAACACTCTCAGATTTAAGAGTCCTACTCAGCAAGTTTTTCCACGCATCGACTGAATGCTCTTAAAAGGTCTATGACTAGACTATTGCTCAATGCAAGACTCCGTAATTTGTCCCAAATTATCACAATTAAAGAATGAGCTTTAAAGCTTCAATTATTACACAAAAGCATTCTGCTTTGGCATTTTAAATTCAATAGTTGTAGGGTATTTCATTCCCTTTGAAAAATTAAAACTGCTATAATTGGTCAATAATTTCAAAGCTATATTTAAAAGATTATTCTATTCTTGGTTTATCAGATCATTGCAATTTTTTTCATGAAATACTAGGCATTAAAAATTAATATTTTTAATTCATTTTTGACATTAAGGAAATTTAAAACAACATATTTTATTGCATTTCTAAATGGAAATAGCTGATTAGAGTAAACATCTTATCTTTTAGATTGAACATAAAATATTATGTCACATTTATAAACAATATTAAAAAATACAAATTTAAAGAGAAGGAAAACTTATAAATAGCTTTGAAATGTTTATCAGTTTGTATTCAGAAAAAAGTCAGAGCAGTGTACAAAGAATGTTCTACATTATATACAAAATAGTCATAAAAATTTATTTATAATATGAAAAAGGTAGATATAATCTAAATATCCAAACACAGGCAAATTAAGTTAAATAAACTATGTTACTAAATGCCAATAGAGACAATATATTTAAAAAATCAGATTTTGAAGAATGTTTTATGAAATTAGAAATTGCTTATATATTTAAAAGGTAGTATACAGTGTTTTCCTAACAAAGTATTGAATATTAAATGTGTACCCTTTTTCCCATCGTCCAAACATTTGTTAAAATCAGCCATGTAGCAGTGATATTCCCTGTCAGGAAAATAGAGTATTAATACTTTTCCCTATTCTTCCCACTAAGTACAATAAAATTCCTGGACATTATATAAAAAAACGAACACAAGACTCTGAAAGGAGAGAAGGAAATCTGACTAAGGATCATGAGACTGAAGGAATAACATGGTGGTGATGAATTCTCTGCTTTTCTTTACACCTCATATTTTCTAGACCTGAAGCTGGAGGAGCCAGTCACCTGAAAATGACAACAGTTCATGAAGACAAAAAAGAAAAGCCAACAACATCAATGTCTCTATTGCCAAAGGACCAGTAAATAGCAGCTTGGTGTTATAGAAAACTTTTAAACAGTAACTGCTTCACTGTAGTCAAGCAGCACAAAAAGCCTGTGGACCTATCACCACCCATGTCAGCCAAAACCAAGAAGAACAAATAGACTTCCACCCTCATGAGTCTCTACAGAGGTGCCCCAACATGTCCTCATTTCTCCAGGGTGATGTCAGAGGAGGACAGGTTGAAAACCAAGATTTTCATCTCTGTTGGCAGATAATAAGCTCACCATCTCTGCCCTGTAGTATTAGCAGAGAGCACACAGAGAGCCTGGATTTCCACACCCACCTAGCAGTATGAGGTTCTCCTTCTACCTGCTGTGGGAATAGTATCAGAGGAAGTCTGGTAGAGACTCAGGGCTTTTACCATTAACCACTAGTAAGGAGGTCACCTGGACTATCAAATCAGTGGAAACCACATGATGAGCTGAAATTCCTACCTCAGGCCCAGGTGAACAGTAATGAAAAGCCTCCCTCCCACCCCCACACCACCCCTGCTGCAATATCAATGAAGGAAGAGTTGGAAACCTGAACTTCTACCTCCATATGGAAGTAACAAGAAAGCAAACCCCTTTTTTTCTGCTGAAAGACAGCCAGGGAGAACCAGATCAAGTAGAAGGCTAAAGTAAAATCTAGATCAGAACACAATAAAAAATCTTTTGTCATACCAAAAACCAAGATGATCTCAAATTGAATATGAAACTATCAACATCAAGGTAATAGAGATTTCAGAATAATCTAATAATCATTTTAAAACAGTTGTTATAAAAATGTTTTAAGAGTTACGAGCATGCTTAAAACAAATACAACAGAAAGTCTCAGCAAGGAATACAAAGTTTCAGTCAAACAAATAAATAAGAACCAAATAGAAATTATAGAATTAAAAAATTCAATAATTAAAATAAAAAGCTCAGATGATAATCTCAACTGCAAAATGACATAAAGAGGAAAGCATCAGTAAAGATGGAAAATGAAAAATTATGAATTATGTAATCTAAACAGACAGGAAAAGAAAAGAGTGCCTGAAATCTGTGGCACTCTCTTAGTTTGTTCAGGGTTCTATAACGGAATACCATAGATTGAGTTGCGTATAAACCATGTAAATTTATTTCTTATAGCTCTGGAGGCTGGGAACTCAAAAATCAAAGCACCATCAGAGTCAGTGTCTGGTGAGAGCCCACTTCCTGGTTCACAGATGGCCTTTTCTTTTTGTACTCACATGGGGGAAGAACAAAGGAGCTCTCTGATGTCTCTTTTACAAGGGCACTAATCCCATATGTGAGGGCTCTCAATGTATAAATTTGGGGAGTGGGTACAAACATTCAGTCTATACCAGGCACCTACAACAAAAGATCTAATGTTTGCACCACTGAAAATCCTGAGTAGAGAATATGAAGTGGATGGAGTTAAAACAGTATTTGGAAAAATAATAGTTGAAAGTTTGTTAAATCTAGTATTAGTTAAAGCTATATATGCAAGAAACTGAGAGAATCTCAAACAGAATACATCTATGATAATCCATACCAAGACACAATATAATTACATTTCTAAAAACTAAAGACAAAGGAATAGTATTTAAAGTATCCAGAGAACAGTGGCAATTTACCCATACAGAAAAAATTTTTGAATAATAATATATTTTTTACCAGAACATGAGTCCAGAAGGAAGAAACACAATACATTTAAGTATTGAGAGAAAAGAACTGTCAACCCAGAATCCAATACGCGGGGGAAAAATAATATCCTTCATGAAGGAGAGGAATATTAAGAATTCTCAGATGAAGGAAAGCTAAGAGAATTTGTTGCTAGCAAGCATGCACTGTAAGAATGGTCAAAAGAAGTTTTCTAAATAGAGGAGAGATAATAAAAGCTTAGAATATTAGGAAGAAATAAATAAGTTGGTAAGAAAAAATGTGGGTAAATACAATGACTTTTTTTCTCTTGAGTTATCTAAGTTATATTTGACAGTTGAAGCCCAAACTGTAATACTGTCTGATGTGGTTTCAAAGGTACATAGGGAAATATGTTAGGGCAATTATAAATTTTCAAGGTAAGCAGATGTGAAGTGTGTTAAGGTTTTTTTCTATACTTAAACTTGAACTCAAAATTATGACATCAGGGGATTATAATGTTATGTATCTGCATGTAATACCTAGAGAAACCACTAAGAAGTTACACAAAGAGATGAACTCAAAAACACTATGGATAAATCAAAATGAAATTTTGAAGTATGTTAAGTAATCAACAGAGAAGCAAGAAAAGTAAACCAGAGAAACAGAAAAACAGAGAACAAAAAAGACAAGATTGAAACCTTAACATATTAATAACTATACTACACTATATCTAAATAGTCCAAATATACCAATTAGTAGACAAAGATATCAGAATGGATAAAAAATATTAGAAAATTATATGTTTTGTACAAGAAACTCAGTTGTACTATAAATAATATAAGGAGGATAAAAATCAAAATAATAGAAAAGATTTATTATGAAAATATAAGTCAAAGGAAAGCAAGTACAGCTATATCAATATCAGGCAAAGTAAACTTCAGAGTAGAGGAAATTACCAGATACAGTTTTATAATGAGAAAAAGGTTAATCTACTAGGAAGAAATAGACATCATAAATGTGCATGCACAAAGAAAGAAAGCAAACTATGTAAATACAAAACATATAAAACTGGAAGAAAAAACAGATGAATCTAAAATTATGTTTGGAGACTTTAATCACCCTTCCAATAGTTAAGAGAAAAAACTAGACAGAAGACAAGCACAGGTATAGAAAAACATAACAACACCATCAACCAATAGTAACTAATCAACACAACAGATCCAATAACAGAAGATTGCACATTCTTTAAAAGTGTTCACAAAAGATACATGTAGCAACACATACCATATCCTGGGCCACAGACGAACCTCAATGAATTTAAAAAATTGAATCATACAGATGGAAATCAATAAATGAAAAATAGGAGAAGACTATACATCACTTTGAAGCTACCTAACACATTTCTAAATAGTCCATTTATTAAAAAGCAAGTCACAAGGGAAACTTAAAAAGACTTAAAACAAAAGTATTGAATTGAATGAAAATTATGATACAGTATATCAAAATCTATTGATACTGAAAGTGTGATGAATAGTATGAATATATATATATATATATATATATGACTTCTTCAACATTAAAATCAGTTGCTCTGCAAACAACCCAATTAAGAAGTCCCTATTAAGAAAAAAGAGAAAAGACAAGTTGAAGAGAAATGAAGATATATCTTCACAAAATAACCTTGTATATGCACAAGCATGTTTATAGAAGCTTTATTTATAATATCTAAGTGGAAAATACTCAGATGTTCTTCAATAAATTAATATTAAAAAAATAAAATAGTGGCAATCCATATGATAGACTACAACTCAACGAAAAGGGCTGGAACATAGATGTATGCAACAACTTGGATAAATCTCCAGAGAACTATGCTGAGTGAAAAAAGACAACCCCAAAGTTAGATACTGTATGATTCCATTTATATGACATCTTATAATTACAAAATTATGAAAATGGGGAACAGATTAGTGCCTGACAGGAATTAAGGTGTGGAGGTGGGAGAGAGATGAGTGCAATAAAAGGGATCCTTGTTGTAAAGGAGTCGGTGATATTGTGAACCAAAATTTATGCGAACTGTTATTGGAAGAAGCTGGGTAAAGGATACACTGCATCTCTCTGTATTATTTCTTACAACTATATGTGAATCTACCATTATTCAAAATAAAGAGTTCAGTTTTAATTAAATTGTATGGTAATATCTTCCCTTCCACTGTCTTTACTCTTTTTTTATTTAGTAGAGTTTCAAAAGGGAAGATAACATTGACTCAGTTTACCATCATTAACTAGAAACTTAGCATGTTTATTTCTTCAAACTCCACATTTTTTCTTGGTTTTTAGAAAAATTTATGCTGTGTTAAATTAATACTTTAAAAAAAGCAAAATTGCTATTTGGAAACTTAATTATAATTAAATCTGCAGAGAGCATTTAAAAAATCCCAAAGTAATGTTTTTTAATACAAATTTTCAGTCAGTCCTGCCAATTTGGGCCCACCGAACTGAATCATTTTTGAATTCAACTTCTGTGTAGTTTTGTCGAGACTGCAGTCCAAATTGAATCAATCCCAACCTACTTTGTAACTGAAGATAAAGTTTCTCATGGCTTGATTTTAAAGAATTGTTCCCCACGTTTAAATTAAAATGCCACAGATCTTCACTGGATATTACAGCATTAAATACATCCAACTCCTTTTCATTCTTAATGGTATGACAATACAAACACATTTCAAGAAAATTTGTAGAAAATGTTAAAAATGCATTTTCTCTCCATTACTGAATGACTAGAAAATCATCTTCATTACATAAAATGCTAAAGGAATTTTTTGAAATGAGAATATATTTATTCTAAAACCAACATATATTAGCAAAATTTTTCCTGAACTCATATGTCAAAGTCTTCTCTTCATTTCTTGCTTTTCATTTAGATTCCAAGACTACATCCGAAATTACTTATGTAACATTTTCCCAGTAATTAATATATTCTCAAATGCTCTTTCATTCCATTCCAAACTTAAACATTTAAAAGACATAAAGTGCTTCAGTAACTTTAAATCAATTCCTGTAACACATGGCAATTTGAAACTATTGAAGCATTTTGTAAAGCTTTCTCTTTCAAAATGTTCAATGTTTAGGGGTTATAAAGAGTTATTTAACTTTATTGCAATACTTATGATTTCTTAGTACCATTTTAACTATCTTATAAATCTATCAACTGAAACACTATAAAATATATTTAATCAATACAAAGGCCATCAAGAAGGCATATGCTGAAAGAGAGAGGGACAAAAGAATGGAGAACAAGAACCATAAACAATTTTGAGGTCAGGCTTTCTTGTACTATAAACTAAGATATTGAGAAATAATAAACAAATGATAGATATTTCAAAATCCTAGATATACTGAATTTGAAATAAAAATATAAACAACCATTGATATAAAGAAAAATAATTTGATTAGGTCAATTATAAAATACATAGGGTTGAGCGACACAATATATGTCAAAATCAATAAAAGAAGGTGTGGTAGGCACTTCAACAAAGGCTCCTAATAATTCCCACCTCCTAGTGTTCATGTCATTATGTAATGACCTGTTCTTGAGTGTGAACTGGACCCAGTAACTCACTTTTTAATAATAAAATACGGAAGAAGTGATATTATTTCTGAGATTATGACCAAAAAAGTCAATGGCTTCCATCTTTCTGGCACTCTCTTACTGAAGCAAGCTGCCACATTATAAACTGCCCTATATATAAGCCAAAGTAATAAGGAACTGAGTGTCACTTACCAACATGCCACAAAGAACTGAACTTGCTAACAACTATGTTATGGGACATAGAAGTAGATCCTTCCCAGTAATGACTTCAAAAAATATTATGGCCCCCCACTAGTAGCTTGACTTCAATTTCTTGAGAGACTTTGATCCTGCTAAGCTATGCAGAATTTATGATCCATAGGAACTCTGAGATAATGTTTGCTGTTTTAAGCCATTAAGTGGGTTGGCATCAATAGATAACAAATACACATGGGTTAAAACAATACCACAAGAGAAAATAATAACTTTAAATATATTTATATAAAAGTAAAAAAAATTGAATCAATGAACTAATGTTCAAATCAAAAGTTGCCAAAAGCAAAGGATAAACAAAATAGCAGGTAGAAATGCAAATAAAGATATTATTAGATATAAGTAAAATAAATAGTAACAAAAGATGATTAATAAAACTGAAAGCATGTTGAAATATATTAGTAATCTTAAAATCTCTAAAAAGCATATTCAGGAAAAATAGTTGTTTTGAATAAAAAAACACAATAAAAGGAGGAAATAATCAGTCATAACAGATTAAAACATGAGAAAGGAACATTATAAAAACCAATATGCAAATAAATTTGAAAAGTTATACATGAGGCATGAATTTACCAAAAAACACAAAATGCTTAAATTGGTAAAGAAAAAAATGAGAAAATTGAATAATCTCATAAACATTAGAGAAACTGGAATAATATACAGAAGTATCCAGGCCCAGGCAATACTGAAGGTGTATTTCACCAGGATTTCGAGGGTCAGTACTGATATCTTACACAAGTAGTTCTAAAACAGAAAAAGGGTGAGAGTTACTAATTAATTTTATGGGGATAAGATTAACTTCATTCCAAAACTGGGTAAGCAGACTATAAATAACGATAATGTATGCCATTTAAAAATTCATTAATTATATATTCTTAACCAATAGTCATTCATTATATTAATATTATATTTATATAACCATTATATTTATTATTAATAATTATATGCCACCTATTAGCTATTAAAAATTGTTATAGCAATTAATAATTAATATTATTGATTAGATTACTTATTGAGATATATTAATACTAGAAATAAAGGTGAATTAGATAGTCATAACCTGTGTTCTCTTGAATCTTGTGTTCTATTGGTTAAGACACACATGAATCAAACAAACTAGCACATAACTCACTAGGGTATAGTAAGTTATAATGAGGAAATAAAAGCTGTACGCTAAGATAGGGAATCAGAGTAATTAGTGGTTGTAAAGGAAATTACAGTAAATTAGTGATTGAGATATGTAAAAGGTCCTTCTCAGAAGGTGGCATTTAAGCTTAAATACGAAGGAAGAAAAGGAGTTACTGCAGGGGAAATCTATGGGGACATATATGTAGAAGGAAGTTCAGATGTAAAGTCTCTAAAGTAAAAAGAGTGTGATTTGCATTGTTAGAAGAGAAAAATAAGCAGGCTATAACCATAAAATTAAGTCATACCAGACTGAACCCTCTGTCTTACCCTTCATATCACCAAGTTTAGGCCATACTGTTCAATATGGTAGCTAAAACTCACATATGGCTATTAAAATTAAAATTAATTAAAATAAAATAATAGAGTTCCTTGGTTTTACTAGTTTCATTTGAAGACCTCAATCGTGACCTGTGTCTAGTGGCTACTATGTTAGACATAGATAGAGAACATTTCTATCTCCCCAGAAAATTCTGCTGGGGAGCACTATGCATATTTCAAGTAGTGGGATATTTTTTTCTGGGATAAATTTGTTCAAATCACATTTTGAAATTAAAAGTTCCTCTTATATTTACTGTGTATTAATGCTGTATTTATTCCCTATAGAAAGAGATAACTTAAAATGAGTATTATTAATTAATGATAAGATTTTTATTTCTAATTGACAAAAGCATATCTTAGAACAAATGAAAAATATGTTATTTCTTGTTCACTGCATATTGCTTTAGACTTTAAAATGAATAAATTTAAATAACTTATCTTTATTTAAATAACTTATCTTCCATTAGTTTCAATATTGTACAATTGTCAAGGAGAAATAAAAAATCTTATGTGGGATATAAAACTGAAAGCAACAAATAAACAAGAAGAACAAACAAACACTCATAGACAAAACAGTTCAGTTGTTACCAAAAGGTAAGGGGGGAGGGGGCTGGTAGAAGAGGCTACAGGGGATCAAATATATAGTGACAGAAGAAGATTGGTCTTCGGGCAATTAATACACAATGTAATACACAAGTATAGACGGTGTATTACACAATTGTACACTTGAAATCTACATAATTTTATTAATAAATGTCAGCCCAATACATTTAATAAAAAATAAAATAGAAAAGTACCTTCCTGCTGATCCTGCTTATAGGCCACACCTTCTATTTCTGTTAGAAACCAGGCAAAAATTGAGGTCAGAGCATGAGCATATAATTTGATACCTGGGAAGTATCTTATATACTCCCACTCCTCACACACATACAAAATGATTGTGTATAGTGAAGAACTGTTTCAACTACTGAGAAAAGAGCAGAGTTGAGCCACTGAGAATGATATTTGATTACCATTTATTAATGTTTGAGACAGAGAATAAAAGAACAGAAATTTAAAAAATGATAAGAACTGGTTTTGGGGTGCTGTGAAATTCCTACTTCACTGTTTACTATAATGGCATAACAAGATTTAGCTCAGAGAAGAAAGTCCCTCTGGGTTTAGGCAATAATTTGGCTTTCACCTCTATCCCCTCTGTTGTTGCTTTCAGCAAGGATTTCTTCAACTCTGTCTCTTGGCCATTTCATTTGCCGACTTTGTGCTTTGAAATCTGCCAATTTCACCCCCTGCTACTGTCTCCTACTGATGTTTTCAATTTGTTTAAAACAATTTTATGGCTGTCCATTGCTTAAAGTTGGTACCAATATTTAAGACATTCATTTTTCATGGTGTATTCCCATATTCCCAAATATCATCTTTGTCCCTAAATGGGAATTTTCCACTTATTTGCTCACATTTGGTCAGGGTCCCTCTGTACTTTTAAGAGTCTTATCCTTTGGTTCTAGCTAGTGCTGTGTCCCCAAGTTGTCTGCCAATGAACACTGGCACAACCTCTTCCCTGAAGTCCTTTCTGAAACACACCAGAAGCAAAATGGGTAATAACCTCATTCATGTTGAGAGTAAATGTGTGTGTGTGTGCGGGGGTGGGGTGGGGGGTGGGTAGGTGCAGGATTTTTCTTTTGGTAATTCACACCACAGTGTTTACAAACATAATTTCTGGAGAATGTGGTGAACTACGAAAGAGGAATGCCTTTTAAATTTGAGGTTAATTATTTACCATACACCTAGAAACTGCTCAATAAAATCTCTTGACTATCTAAATGGATGTGGAAACATCAGTTTGGGAATATCATTAAGGATATAGGTTTTTGGAAATCTCATTATCTGCAAAGTAAAGGAAAGGTCCGAGTACCAGTTATATAACTCAGGTGAAAATAATAATAATAAAAAAGTTGGTTGAGAAAACTTTCTTTTTATAGTATTATTTGAGTAACTTTTTAAAAATTATTTTTATTATGTCTTTGTCATATAATTATTTGCTAAATAAAATATTCCAAAGTTAAGTTGCTCTAATTATTTTCCATACAGTGACAGTCATTTTCTATTTATTGGTACTGGAAATAGAAACCATGTTATGAATAGTGAATGGTATGATTTTCTTTGTTAATACATTTTAATTTTTGTCACATTTGTTCAAAATATAGCCTGTGATTTTGAATTAATGTGTTAATCTATATTAGGTATACACACATTGCTTATTATCTTTGAACACAACATTTAAAAGTCACTATTCTGAAAGCTGCAACAGAAGTACTTTAACACAAAATTGTGAGCATGTAATAAAAAATTTGTAAATATTAATGTTCTTCCACTTCCAATAATTAAAGCTGTCTACACAATGCAGTAGCCGCTCCATTAACCAGAACTCAAGCAACCATCATTCTCAAGCAACTTGCAAAAAAAAAAATAAAAGATATAATACTTTAAATAAAACTTAAAGTAAAATCAATTTCCAGTGGGAATGGAGAATCATGGAAAAATGAATGTGTCGGAGAAGGAAGAGAGTGATAGTAATGGGCGTGAGGTGGCAAACATACCCTGGCAGGGAGAATGACTGCAGCATCTGAAACCGTAATAGCTTTTGCCGAACAGCAAATCTTCTTCACTTCTCTGCATGCAGCTGCGCAGTACGCAAAATCTGACTTTGTGTTAAGTGGCATAGGGCCTCAAAGCAAGCTATTTGTTCATTTTTCAAGAAAGCTGCACACAAGTTTGCCTGTACAGCATCATCTGATGTTGATCCAAAACCACCCACATCCACTTCTCCCGATTCTGTCCTGGCTACATCATCAGATGCTGATGGTCCTGATGCAATGTCTACTTAGTGCACTCTCTACCCCCACAGTCACAGGTTTAGTGTGTATATGTATATTTTTTTCTAAGTGGCTTGAAGTTAAAAAATTATGTTAGTGAAGGTCATTAAGTAGAAAAGTTTATTGACTGCTATTTAATTAAAATTTCACACTGCATTTACAAAGCTTTTTTTTTTTATAATAAAACTGTGTTACATTAAGTTAACTTTGACTTTATTTGTCTTAATTTGCTTTTAATTACTGTATTTCAATATTATTATCAAGGCAATGCAGAGTTCACAGTATGGTATGGTATAGTATGGGGTATAGTATTAGGCCTATTTTTAATATGTAGTAACACTCATGCAATCAGAAACTACATTTATCTGGCATCTACCAGTCTCCATGGGTGTTGGTTAACTGAAAAATCTACTGTAATAAGATTTAACAAAATCAGAGATAAATTGATTGACACAAACATAGAAAGATGAGAAACTACATATTAACTATATTTTAACACATTCTATTGAAATATCTAGAAAAGTATATTAACTATGCACATTGTATGATCATTTTGTTAATGACTACTCTTTGAAGTAAGTTTTTCTTACTTTCTATTAGTAATATTATCTGAAGAGTAAATATTCTGGTATTTTGTGCTAATTACTGAGAGGGTTAACTTACAAAGAGAAACCAAAATAAAATTTATTAGGCATCAGAAAAGATGGTAATTGCAAGCAGATTTTTAAAATGCCAAATATACTCTTCATTATTCTCCTTTACTATTCTTCCTGCATCTTTAGTTTTCTCTCTTCCCAAAGAGAATTAAAAAAACTCTTAAAAAATTTTTTTTTATATTTTCTATCTCTGGCACTTGCCTTAGTATATAATAAAATCTGATATTCTTCTAAAGTTTATCTCTTCTGTTGTTGACAAATCTTGAACCATTTGATAAATTTAAACTTGAAAAATTCAAAGTTTGCATAAATTAGTATCATTTCAGTTTCAGGTACATGTCTAAGCTTATTCACCTTCAAAAATCTTGTCCTACACTTTGCCTTCGGCATCCAGTACTATGATTGCATCTCAAAATTATTTTTCCTAAACAATAATTGCATCAAAAACAATAAAAATAAATTTAAAAAACAAATTCTAATATCACATGATCTATTTCATTGAATTCATTTATTTAAGTATCCTTATTGGTAAAATTCTTCAGTCCCACCAAGATCCAACCTGTAAGGCTGACACCTTTTTCACTTCTGTAACTCACACGGTGCAGTTATTACTTCCTCATACAACCTGAATCCATGAACCAGCAAGAAAATGTATCCTTTTTATACAAGGTCTGGCAGAAGTAACACCCTTTCTTAAGTAGTTAAAATATTGTTATGTTACAGAATTACATGCTTATGATTTTGTAATAAAAGATTTGGTATAGATTACCAGCTCATAGAAAGGGCGTTACTTCTGCCAGACCCTGTATATCTTCAATTACCTTGCCTTATTTTCTCCCCAGATTACCCAGCATAAACCTAACCTTACTTAAATTCTACTTTGCCAACTTCATTCCTGCACCAGAGCAGTTTTTCAAAGCTGAAGGAATTCACAGCAATGCTGACTAGATTTACCCTAAATTTTTACCCACCAATCTCAAATGAGAAGCATCTCTGCTATCTGACCTTCCACTGTATTTCCCTTGTGAATTCATTATCTTACTTGCAAAGGATGTCATTCACCCTTCTCTTCTTCAATGAGCCTTTCTCCATTTCATGCTCTCCTGATCTTTCAGTTCTCTAAGAAAATTGAATCAATTAAAAGAGGATTACAGTTTCTCTTTAAAACTATCTTCATCTACATCCACATAATCTGTCTGTCTTCCCAGCTAAAACAGTTTCTGTATAATCTCTCCTCCGATACAATGAATTTCTACTTAAACACAAAACACACTGCCCTGGAAATTATTCCCTTCCTCTATTGTAGTGTTGATGTTCATCTCTACTGGAACATTTTCATCAAAAGAAAAAGTTATTTGACATACTTGTACTTCATTTATTTTTCCTTCTACTTTCTTTGCTCTTGAGGTCAAATTCATAAAACCCTCTCTAAGCCAAAGGTCCATAAGTTTAGTACCTATGCTTTCTTCTATGCAATATCTTGTTTCAGGTTTTATATGTAGCTGTTTGATCCAGTTTGAGTTAGTTTTGGTATATGGTGACAGATAGCAATATAGTTTTGTGCTTTTGCATGTGGCTTTCCATGTTTTTCTAGCACCATTATTAAAGAAGCTTTCTTTTCTCCATTGTAGGTTTTTGGCTCCTTTTTGAAAATTATCTTCTCATATATGTGTGGTTAATAGCCAAAGTATATAAAAACCTCATGTAACTCAACAACGATTAAAAAAAATACAATCTAATTAAAAAATAGGCAGAAGATAAACAGGCACTTCTCTCAAGAAGACGTACAAATGACCAATAGATATATTAAAAGATGCTCAACTTCATTAGGTATTAGGAACATACAAATAAAAAAATGAGATACCACCTCACACTTCTTAGAATGACTATTACCAGTAAGACAAGTAATGACAAGTATTGGAGAGGTTGTGGAGAAAAAGACACTATCATATACTGCTGGTGGGAATGTAAATTGGTTCAGTCACTACGGAAAGCAGTATAAAGCTTCCTTAAAAAAATTAAGAATAGTATTACCACATGATCCAGCAATCCCTCTTCTAGGTATCTACTCCAAAATTTTGAAAATATTTATTTGTAAAGATACATAAGGGCTGTCTGGAAAGTATCCAGCCATGTAATATGAAAAATAGAGGGATTTATGGCTGGATTTTTTTCTGGACAGCCCTTGTATGCACCCATATGTTCATTTCAGCATTATGGCCAAGACATAGAAACAATCAAAGTGTCCATCAATAGATGATTGAATAAAGAAGATGTAATACATATATACAAACAAGTATTACTTGACCATAAGAAAAGATGAAAATTTTTCATTTCCGACAACATGGATAGTCTTGAGATTATCATGCTAAGTGAATTAAGTCAAACAGAAAAAAATCAAGAACCATATAACTTCACCCATATGTAGGATATAAAACTGAAAGCAACAAAGATACAAGACAAACAAACAAAGAAACAAAAAATCACAGACAGACATTGTTTAGTCAGTGGTTACCAGAGAGTAAGGAGGGAGGGAATAGTAGACGAGGGTAAAGGTCAAATATATGGTGATGGAGGAGAATTAACTTCGGGTGGTGAACACAGGGCAGTATATAGATGCTATATTATAGAATTGTACACTTGAATCCTATATAATTTTACTAACCAATGTCATCCCTATATATTTAATAAAAATTAAAAATACAAAAAGCTATCATAAAAACTCTTCTTTATTAAAACACTTACTATGCATTTTTTTGATTATCACGTAGGAAAATACTCAGAAGTCTCATACATATACTGCTAGACTTACCTCCTATATTATTTTATCTTAATATATTTCAAAAGTTTATGTATCCATCCATACCTCTACTGAAAAACACTTCCATTGTGCTTATTAATATCATTTATTTTTTCATGGCAAATTATCTTTACCTTTATTTTTGTTGATTTTCAAACAATATTAGATGCAACTGATTTCAACTTTGTCCTTGAAACACTTTGTTCATTTAGAATCTAAGAAACACAATGTCTTGATACGTATTTTTCTGCCTAGCTTGCTTCCCCTTACAGACTACTTTGATTAATGTGTTTCCTTTTTCCTACTTCAAGTCATTGAGTTCTATAGAGTTCAATTCTGGAAACTCTTCTCTTCCTTTCACTGTGTCTACTTTCATTACTCAGGTAAATCAGTCCACAGGAGTATATTTAAGTTCCACTTACAAATATAATAATCTGTTTTTTAAAAACTTTTCAAGCTGAACATCTTTCAAAAATCACAGCATAGATACCCAACTGTTTGCTTGATATTGGCAGAGTTGACATCTCAGGCATAACATATTCAAAACTGAACTCTTGACTTCTCTCCCCTAAAAACTTTCCGTTCTCACTGTTTTCCTTTCAGTTCTCATCAGTGAATACTCTTTTCTAAAAACTGTCCCTTCTCTGTACCTTGTGGGGCCCAAAACCTTGGTGTTAACATAGACTACTCATTTTTGGCCTACCCTCGATATCCAAGCTGTAAGAAAACAATATATCAAGATCCTGGCCATTTCTCAATGCTCTTTCACTACTACTCTGCCTGCCTTCAACATTTATCTAGAATAGTCCGTTCTACATAATCTATTCACTGTTTTGCTCCTTGCCTGTATGCCCTTCAAAAATTTCTGTGTAAAACATTGTAAGTTCATGTCAACATCCTAAACAGGAAATCTAAATTGGCTTTTACAGATTTTAAAGAAAATGTAAAGTCCTTGTCATGATCTGCATTAACTGGTGAGATGTGACCTTGCCAGTATTATATTTCTGATCTTTATTCTTATTTTATAATAATCAAGTTCTACTTGTCTCCCTGTTAATCTCTGAACATTCTAAGAAGGCTCAAAACTCAGGGTTTCAAATAGATTTTTTTCTGGAAACTCCTTCCCAGGTATTTAAATATTTCTATCCTTTACTGTCTTCAAATAATACCACCAAGAAGCCTTCCACTTCACTCTACCTAAAATATTACTCCTTACCTACTAGTCTCTTAATCTCCTTTCCTTTCTTTGTCTTCTTCCTTGCTCTTTCCACTGCTTGTGCTTACATTTAATATTTATTTGTTTGTTTATTGCCAGCTTCCTAAAACAGATTGTTCATTCCATAAAAACATAAAATTTATCTCCAGCACAGATAAAAATAGGAACACGGTACATGCTCAATAAATACTACTGATGAATGAATAGAAAACTATTAATCTACGAAGCAAAATTTAAATTAATATATATGAATTTTTGAGGGTCTATAAAAAGTTGAATTATGGTTTGCATTAGGCAGGGTTTGATGAAAGAAGCAGAATTAGAAATCTTCTTATTTAGAAGACCCAGGAACTAAAGAGACAAGCTACTGCCCCCTCCCAAACACCCTCCCCTCCAAAATGCTGAATTTTGTCACTAAGATGGGAAAACCACTACAGACACTCCTATTCAAAAAGTAAAAAATGGGAAGCACACAGTCATCGATGTCCATCTCACTTAGGAAATTCAACATGTCACATGTTGCCAGCTTTTTGTTTAGGGCTCAGTCCTATTCTTTATTAATTTTTATCTATAAATATTTTTTCTGCTATTGGTTCTGGTTTTGATTCTACTTTGCACTTGATCTTTTATTTTTCTTAAGAAAACTAAGTGTGCAATTGAGTAAAGCTTCTCACCATGCTTCCCACCATGAAAGTCTGTGAATCCAAAGGTTTATTTTCATTTTTATGTTTTCTGTCATTTTATAGTTTCAGCTGTAGACTAATCTCCACCAAGAGCAAAAAAAAAAGAGAAGAAAGAAAAGAAAGTGTGAGTCTTTTAATGCATCGTATTAAAGTATATTCGATTTTTAAAAAGTAATAATAAAAAATCTCTCTAGGAGAAATTCTTCTTTACCTTAGGCTCTGAGTGAGGCTGGTGTAGAACACTGTTTTAAGTTTCTTGTAATCCCCATCGTTTAAGAGAAAGAATCTTGAAGGCATGCCTTTAAGATCCATTGAAGGATTTTGGTCTATTTGAAAGCCTCTGTGAGACATTGGTTTCAATATTTCTGAAATTTTAACAAAGCGTTTTACCGTCCCACCCTAGTTTTGATTTTTGCACTAAGGTTCTTAATTACTTTCAGAACTCCTTGTTGACTGAAACAATTATTCTGAGCCCTTTACATTTTCTCCAATATCACCCCAATGCAGAACAACTCATTCTTGAGTATATCTTTTTTCTTACTCATATTGTTGTATACTTCGTCTAGATGGTAGACTCAACATTCTGCCTACAAGTGTTCTTAGGAAGATCATCAAGTAATAACTTGGTATATTTTCCCTTTTCCGTGTCAGTACAGGTGATAGTGTAACTGCATTTTCTGGCAGCATGACGTCGGTATCCTTCCATCAGCTTCCAATAACAATTCCCTCACTCCTCTTTAATGCCCTACACAAAAACGTCCTTTAGGCCCTTAAAAACATCTATATTCTATACTGATGAAGGCTCTACCTGCTTTAATTAAGTCTCCTTAAAAGCCTTCCAATGTTGTCCTAACACTTAGTTCAATAGCCATATTCTTTAGTTTGTTAAGGGTAAGTAAAAGCATACCTCTCCTGAGACTGACTTAAATTTAAGTATGAAACTCAGTTCCTGTCAATGAAGATTTACCTGTAGGATACATAGAAAAAGCTTTTGTTCGGGTTTTCAATGTCTCCTAGTCTTTTACTTCCCTTCCCTGCTTTTGCAAAATAAATAATTTATATGCAAGATTTTAGCTCAGGCTTTGAGTTTCTGTGAGAACCCAGAAACAGACACAGAACAAATGTTAGAGACATGTTTACAGTTTACTCAATATATTAATAGCAGGAATTCACTCCCTATTAAAAGAAAATAACTCTGATTCATAAGCTGAGAAATGCCTGTCTCTCTTTTTAACAACGGTTCATCTGTTTGGTGCTAAATTTGTCAAATAAAAATAAATACCTTCAGTCTCCAGGGCCCTATTTAATTACTACAGCATCTAGATAAACACTATGCCTATTTGCTCAGTAAGCCAAGTTTGGGGAGCTGTTCTTTATAGGGAAGATGTTCTTTGCCTTATCGGTTTGTGCTGTAAATTGTTGCTGCAAATTAGAAATATCAAAATGCTAGTATTCTATTTGCTATCATATATATTATATTTAAGGGAAAACTAGATAAATTAAAAATGATTCAGAAAGAGTAACAGCAATTGTTAAAATGGAACACAATAAAAGCCATAATTTTATATTTTACATCTTTAAGACAATAAAGATTGGTTAAGGTCTACCTTTTTTATATTCAAGAACTATCCTTTTATCTATGGTTAATATAACTCAGTTTTTATAGAAATGTGATTACTAGGTATGGGATTTCATCAACTCTTTACTGGGATATCCTGAATTCTGTTTTATGGTGAATAATGAAAGCATTTTGGTCTTAAACTTTAGTTTATAATTTTAAACTAAAATATTTTTGATAAAATCATTACTCTAACAGAGTGAGTTTCAGCTGAAAAAATAATCTAAAGACTATCTTAAATGGTTACTGTTAAGATAAAATATGTTCTTAAAGCAAGGCAATCAATACTACATTTTCAGTGTTTACACTTGTATATAATTTTTATTAAATAAAATATGTTAATATTTTATACTGTATTATTAGATATCAAATGCCACATAGTATTATAAATTCTTATTCAAATATGAGAAAATATTTGTAGCATATTAAATCTAATAATAGAGTATTAATTAAACTGTAAAATTTCTCCAACTTTAGCGAAACAGTCCATTTGACTTAATTCACAAATGAAACAGATAAATTATTTTCAAAATTCTAAAAATTATTGAAACAGAAGCACATGTCAGGTAAATGATTTTGCATAATCATTACAATATGGAAAATATTAAAAAGTGAAGAAAACTACCAAGGCTCAAATAATCTAGCATATAAACTAAAGATATTTTTATATATACAAATGCAAGGTATTTTGTCATATATGCCAAATTAATGTGAATCCAATAGATAGAGAGTACACTGAAAAATATCCTGAATAGCAAATGTAGCAAAAGCTCTACAGTTCTCTAGGCCCAAGAGGGCATTATCATTTACATAATGGGGAACTGAGTCAATAACAAGGGACATTTTTATCTCTCAGAGAATGTGAAGAAAAATAAGCTAAAGAAAGGGTACACAGGAAAATAGAAAAGAACAGCATTCATAAAATAGACTGTGCATTGATCATGGGAATTTCAATTACTGGGAAAATGTCTTGCATAATAGCCTTGGAGTCAATAAAGTAGAATGCATAGTCTTAGGAGGAATGCTGGATTATTTTCAAACACTATTTGTTATGAAACCTCAACGGCAAAATAAAAACAAGAAATCTTGAATAGAAAAAATCCTGCTGAGCAAAATAAGTTACCGGGAAATTCCTAGAGTCTGGTGATCTCTGGACTTTAAAATAATTTCAGTTTTCATTGAATTAAACAATGGTTGTTGTTTTTAAACTATGTAACCTGTCACAGCTTTAATTCCTTCTTTTCTCCTACCCAGAAGTCTTTGAGTTTTGCTTTCTTTTAAAGCAAAAGTTGATTTCATGCCTCAAATTGAACAATCTTAAATAGCATGACCCATGCCTTCAGAAATTATTTTCTCTAAATTAATTGCCTCCAATTATTCTAAACCTAAATATGGTGATCATAATTTAATTATCTTTTTGAAACATCTACCTGCTTAGAGAATGTCCATACTTTTTTGTTTTAGAGTGTATTCATATAACAAGACTAACAATGTTTAAGTTTGTAAATTTATTTTTATTGAATTTATTCGTGTTACATTGGTTAATAAAATTATGTAGGCTTCAAGAGGACAATTTTATAATACATCATCCAGTAGTACAACTGGTTAGCGTGAGGCACCTATATAACATTTATTTTAAATATACCGTATTGTAATTTAAATGTTAAAAGAACTACACGCTGAATTTAAAACTGAATGTCTAAGATGCATTAATATAATTGTAAAAAATTAGAGCTTTTCTAATAGCCACAGCTTACCTCTTATTCAGGTAAAAACAACCCTCATACACCTATGTATAAATATGTATTTTACTTCATTCTCAGTGAAGATAATGTAAAATTCTAATTTCTATAAACTTGCTTTTCAAAATCTAGTATCAAATCTGAAATAGCATTGTAAGCAAATAGAAAAGGCAAAACTAATAATAATAAGGTTAAACATGATTAAATTTTAAATACTGAATTTCTCTGATATTATAATACTGTATTATATGCTAAGAACATTTTTATGACTATATAATAAATTGAAATCAAATCAATGGCTCAATGATGAATTCAGTGGAAATCAAATTTTTTCTTTAACTGTCATTTTTGTATAAGTGATAGGTCTGCAAATACAACAGTAAATGAATTATGACTACTATTGGTATTAAAATCTATTCATGCAACTACATATTTGAAAACTGATATTTAACTTACACATAAATTATATGTGAATTATATTTTTGAATGCTAAGAGATACATGTACTAACATTCTCTTATTGAACATTGTTTAATTTGGAGTAGACACTAATCAACATTGTAGAATACTCATTTTGACATATTATTGATATTTTTAATATTCTTAATACTAATATAAGAATGAAAATGGAGACTCAGTAAAAAATAAATTCATACAAAACAAAAATTTATAAAGAAAACTTAAAGTGGGATTTGACGAAGATCAGATATGGAATGATTTTTTTTAAAAGGTAAATTCACAAAAACTCTCTACTGGACATTTCTTAACTAAAGACTAGAAAACATTTCTATAAATGGCATTTTTTCCCAAAGAAATAACATTGCACATTTACCTATAAGACAGCACTTGAACAGCATATGTTCCAAATAATTGAGCTCTTAAATCTGGGGTGGCATATGTTTCAGGCTGATTCAAGGAGGTAACAATGAAAGGGCTGCTTGGACTGAAATCTGTTGTCTTTCCAATGAAGAACTTATCTTACAGTAGAACTAAGAAACAGATGCACTCACATTCCCTTTTTGCTCTATTTTCTTTGTCATTGATTTCTTATTTTCTCTTCCTCTTTTCTTCACTTTTGGTAACTATTTTTCCTAATACACTTTATTTGATTGACAAATATAAAATATGAACAAAATTGCATCATTAGGTGATCTAGGTTCTAATTTCTTTAGAATTTAGTCTGAGAACCTACATTTCATGCCCTGTCATGGAAGGAAAATTCTGGGCACACAAAAATATTTAGAGATGCAAAACAAACAGAAAGACAAAAAAAAGAATCAAGAGAACATCAAGTACTATGAATGAAGACAGTGGAGCCAGGGTAAGAATTTTGGACATGTGTTAGACCAATGTAAAGTTAAAATCTTCATGACACAACCCGATAGGAAAGTTATTTGACCTCTTGAAGTCTCCTATCCTTCATTTCAAATTGTAAAAGTATTAG
Source organism: Lyroderma lyra (assembly GCA_004026885.1). Classification (NCBI taxonomy): domain Eukaryota; kingdom Metazoa; phylum Chordata; class Mammalia; order Chiroptera; family Megadermatidae; genus Lyroderma; species Lyroderma lyra. The sequence continues at coordinate 28,706 of PVJL010004242.1, forward strand.
ATAATGGGGCCATCTTAAATGGGTTTTATGAGAACTCAATGATGTAACACATACAACAATATTTTAATTGAATGCCTACTATGTGTCAGTGCTGATAAATGAATGCTTAATAAAATGTATTTCAATTCTTGTTCCATGAGACATCTAAATGAGAGTGAATTAAAAGACACAAATTTGAAAATGGTAGGCATGAGAATGCCTATAAGGCAATAAATGCTAGAAAGAAAGCACTTAGGTCAACTCTTATCAAAAGGAAAATAGAATAATAATAATCCAATAGATTAACTTCTGACACAAGACTTTGTGTACTATTACCCCAGACCTTTTACTAAAGGTATTGATAACAATGATGATGCTAATAAATATAATAATGCTAAAGATGATAATGATAATAGTAACAAAATGAAGTGCTCATTATTGCTTTGTATTACAATACAGATATTAAAATATTAAGTAAAATTTAAGTGAATTTATACTGCAGTATATTAACATAAAACATCAGGACTTAAGAAGTTATTCTTTGTATCTCAAGAAATACATGACCAGAACTGTTACAAATACTGTTGCTTTGAACTTTTAGTACTAGAGGAGAAAAAAATCTGCTATGATAGTTATGAGTGGAAATTACTGAAAGAGTAGTACATGTGTGTCTACTATGAGGATAAAGAGAATTCTGTATTAGTTCTTGTCATCCAAAATAATAATAAAACCATAAAATAACAGGAACTCGATACACCTGCCTTGATTGCCAATCATTCATAATTATGATTGCTCACCACTGAATGAGGTTCAGATTGCATATGCTTTATTCAAATATGGTACCCAGAAGAAAATACTGTTTCTCAGATGTACCCATGTCATCATACTAGAATTATTAGTTCAATTTCTAAGATAAATTGTTTCATTCCAACAGAAATAATGATTATATAAGCAAAACACCTGCCCTAACTGCTTATAATGAAAGAAAGGGAAAGAAAAATAAATTAAAAGTAGGCTAAGGAAATAAAAATAAGCCAGTTATTGGGTTAATATATTAATAACATTTTAAAGCCAATTTGCTAGGAAAATGCAAAATTGATTTTTAAAAGATCAATAGGATTACAAAAATTCCTAAATATTTAAATCAATCCATTACTCAATGATTTCAATAAATATTTGTTCATGTGCTCCCCAGAAATATGAAGAGACATTTTCAGACAAATGTAAACTAAGGTTTGCCACCCACCAATCTTAACTAGAATAAATATTAAAGTATGTGATTAAATTGAGTACAAAGTGGCTTTCGGGTGGAAGGTCTGTTTTGTGTTAGTAAATGACGATCAAGACAAGTAACTCTCTGACTAACAAGAACTGTTTCTTTTCATCAACTAATCTGACCAAAACTGATGTATAAAGCAAGGATGCTGTTGTAATTACTGATGTGGTAATTATAGCTACTGTTGGAAGTGGATTTTCTGAGTGATACACTATCTACCTGAAGGCAAGTAATAATTATTAAAGATGTTTATAATAATAAAGTAAGAGCAGGGAATACTTAGGCAAAATCGCTGTTTCTGTCTCTCTTGTTTCTTTCTGTCTCACACTAATAAGTCAGAGGATCTTGAGGCATGTTAGTCTACTCTAACTACTGACTTTTGGCAACACGGGTTGATTGCACTTTCACTTAGAATTTTGATATTCAGTAAAGCATTTCCGTATTTAAATTGGAGAACTATGTATCCTTGCCAGAGGTGTTTAAAAAATAGATGATGAAGTATATTGTACAAAGCTCATAAGCTTAAGTGGGATTTCAATAAAACCTACTGTTACCATGTGAAATGGATTTTAAAAATATAGATATATAATTTTCCATTATGATGCTTCTTTTGAAGTTTTTAGGAGATTTCATTGGATCTATTAGAAATGCCTACCGTCTTCTGTGGTATGCACTGATTCATGTTTATCATCTTTGAGCAGCTATGTATGTATTAATACACACAAATATTAATATAAGAATATGTATGCTACATATATAGATACACACACATATATATATATATATATACATATATTATATGCAATGTACATTCACACAAACACAAAACCACACACTCTGTTAAGATGTTATTATAAACACCATGTTATTAGCAAACCCAGGAATGCAAACACTATTTACTTCATTTAAAACGTGTTTTACATGAGCTTCTCTAACACCCAATTTGTTTATAATCAAAGTAGGTACTTTATTGCTGTGTTTTAGAGACTCATTATTTAATATAAGATTTCTAAATATGCTTTATTCATGCATTTCCTACTCTTTTGTGATACTAATGATAAAGAGTAGACACAAAAGGATAAAGTCACTTGTGAAGAATACATATGTATACTTGCTGGAAGGTTGTATGCTGGGTTATCTATACTAAGTAAATCTAGAATATATGCTTATACTACAGGGTATCACCTGTCTTTCGATCTGAAAAGTTGATTATCATTTTGGAAAAAATCTTCAAAGACAACTGATAATTTTACCATCTTAATCTATATATATTTTAAAGTCTGCTTGTCATGACAATAGTTACAAATACATACTTGGTATGTGTTACAGACTGATTAAATCAAATTATACATATTAAAGAATATCTTGTTCTAAGTCAGGACATCTGATAATTACATATAATTAGTATCCTTGTATATGTCTTAGAAATATACTCTATTAGAAACCAAAATATCAGCATAGTTGAGCCACTCCATGAAAGATCCTGAGCCAAAAACCACCTAGTCGAGTCCTTCCCAAATTCCTAACCCATAAAAAATCATGGTAGAAAATGAAATGGTGGTTCTATTAAGCACTAAGATTTGGAGTGTTATGCAGCTGTAAATAACTGAATTGAATTAGATCCAAACTCATTGTGGTAAATGCCCACTTCCACACTATAAGCATCACCCTATCCTCTTGTGGGCTTTATTATTTTTGAGTAAAATACTTGGTTGAATGTAAAATTAATTAAGAGTTCTCTCTCTCTCTCTCTCTCTCTCTCTCTCACTCTCACTCTCTCTCTCTTTCTCTCTCTCCATATTGATAATGGAGGTTTGGAGATGTTGAGTAATTTAGGAAAAAAAACACCTCATATTCTCTGAAGATGGGAACCCAATTCATGAATCTCTGACTCAAAATACTGTGTACCTTTCTTAGTTCTTAATCAGAGTTACTAGGGTTTTTCAGGCATTAGCCATTCACATGTCTTATTCATATATTTTTCCATGTCCACATACTACCTGTGCTCTCATTTAGTAATTTTCTTAATTGATTCACTTTTTAAAACTTAGTCTGTTCTAGAGCACGTGTGATATTACACGTTCACTATTTGTAATAAATGTTAACAGAAAGTAATTACTAACTTGTATTTCTAAATGTGCTTGAATAATTAACTCCAGAATGGCTCTCCTGTGCAAACAACTACAAACTTTGACAAATGTATGCAGCAAATAATTTTATGTACTTCACAGAAATCACTGCAAGACGGTAATCCTTGAAAAAGGGAAATACATATGAAAGCCTCCTGTTTTCCCTGGTTTCTGTCTGACGAAAGTCTCCTTTACACAGCACAGGATGATAGAGTCAATGCAAAACATGCAGCTCGCTCTCAATGGGCTGAGGAAGCAGGTTTCAAAATTCATCACTACTCTGTAGGTAGATGTGTGGGCCAGCGTCTTGAAGACAAAGAGCTGAGAGGAGTAGGTGACCCACCATTCTTGGAGAGGTCACTGTGGTTCCTCAGATGAAGGCTAAGCTGCACATGCACAAGGTGGGCTCTGTGAAGCCCGCAGATTCTAATTGCTCCATGGCTAAGACCTGAATGAAGATAGTTGTTAGAGACTAGGAATTCAGGGCATTGGAATTCCAGCAAAGCTGCAAAAGACAGACCTCACTGAACACTTTAGTCATTCATTAGAGATCCCAGATAGGCTGTAATTGAAGAGTTAGTAACTCAACCTAGATGAAAAAACTTGCCCCAGAATTAAGGTCAAAAATGGAATTCTTCATCCATTAAGGGAGGGGTGTCAAATACATGGTGGTGGAAGGAGAACTGACTCTGGGTGGTGAGCACACAATGCAACACACAGATGATATATTATAGAAATGTACACTTGAAATCTTTGTAAATCTACTGACCAATGTCACCCCAATAAGTTAAATAAAAAATCTTCATATTAATAAATAAAACAGGTATGAAAGCCCAAGAATTTCTACCAGTTATTTGACTATGAGAATAAAATTTACTACTCTTAAATGAAGAGAACATAGTTCAGCATCCCTGCAGCCCTATAACGTATCATCTACCATGTCCAGCATATACTTAAAATTCATCAGGCACAATTTGAGAACTATTTAAAAAATTACAAGAGAACCAAAGATTATCCAAATTTTGGAATTTATAGGAAAGGACAAAAATGAAAATACATTAGTAATCAATAATGTTAACAAATCTAGAAAAACATCAAATATATTTAAATTAAACAATACTCGCCTAAATAACCAATTAATCAAAGTAGCAATCACAAGGAAAACTAAACTATGTTTTGATTGGACTTACCTATCAGAATTTGGCAGTTGCAGCTAAAAAGTTCTTATATGAAGTTGCATTGTAGTAAATGATTATTAAAAGTAAAGAAGAGAAAGAAGGACAATCTGAAAAAAAAAGAGAAGAAAGGGAAGAAAAAGAGGGAGAAGAAGGAGAAGGCAAGGAAGAGGAACTAGAAGAGAAGGAGAGTGAGGAGGAGGAGAAGAAAATAAAGATTAATGATGCCATTTCACCTAAAGAAGTTAAAAAGAGGAGAGAAAATTATACCCATAACAAGGGAAATGAATGAAATTATAAAAATACGCGTAGGAAAAAAACCAACAGAAAATCAACACATCACAGAGAAAATTAACAAAGTATAAAGCAGGTTTGCTGAAAAAAGTGATAAATTGTTAAAATTATTTGAAGATAATTAAGCAAAAATATAGAAAATATAATTTACCAATACCAAGAAAAAAAGGAGTCGATCCTTTAGATTTTATAGACATTGATGATAAGTAGAGTAAGGTACTAATATAAACAACTTACATCAATATATTTGACAAATTTAATAAAATACAGAAGTTCCTCAAAAAATAAACTACTATCCCAATAGAAAATGAAGCGTGCATAATATATATTATACACTATACATAAAGTGTTAAATTAGTAGAAAACCATTTTCACAAAGTAAAACCTCAAGTCTATATGGTTTCACTGATGATTAATATCACAAATTTAAGAAAGCAATAATATAAATAATATGATTGTGTGACTTTACTCATTTCTTTCAGTTAATATGGTGAATTAAATTGTTATTGTTTTAATTTTAAACTACATTCTATTTCTGAGATAAACCTCTAATCTTTTATGAAGTATTATTCTTTTTGTAACCACTGGATCCAACTTTCTATTAAAGGTTTTTGCATATATGTTTTTCAGGTATATTGGTCCATCATATCTTTCTTAAAAATTATCATTTTATTAATAGGGTTGATACTGGCCTGATACGTTTCCAAAGGCCAACTATGAAATATCTGCTCTCATTATAAATAAATAGTTTGGGTGATGGGAAATTTCAATATATTGATGTCAAATATGTCTTAAGTAAATAGTGTTTAGGTTCCTGATTTTGTACAAACAGGGTGTTTCTTTTCAAAAGTTTAATGGAATGAGTGGGTACAAGGACAGCCCAGAAGGTATCCAGCCATGTGTAATAATATGAAAAATAGAAGTATTTATGGCTGCATTTTTTTTCTGAACAGTCCTCATACAATGTGTGTGTGTGTGTGTGTGTGTGTGTGTGTGTGTTACATTTCTGAAAAAACACTGGTGTCACTGAATAGTAATGTGATAACATATTGTGGAGTTAAACTAAATTGTAGATTGTGCAAGGCATCCAGTTCTTGTGCTGGTCGTGTAATTGACATTTGTAACAAATATAAAATATAGATTGAAAAGAGCTAGGTTTTCTGAACAAAGACTGAAGTCTCAGATACTTTTCCATTCACTTAATTTGATATCTATACTAAGCTTATTCAAAGCAAAATTTTAAATTCAAATAACATTTGATATTGAAGAAACACAGAGGTCAGTCCTTATACTTAGTCTAACAATGACTATTGGGTTTTCCATGCTAGGTGTCTTTTTATCAACCTACTTCTGAAAATGGCCACTGTATACAATCAAACAATTATCTATCAGATTTAAGAAAGACTATTTTCCAATTCCTGTTTTTGTCCTCTTTGTATGATAGCAAATATTTTTTAAAATCTTCATGTGAGATATTACATAAATTTAGCTTTTATATTTTAAAATAGACAATTAACAATTCCAATCTTTATCACTGTTACTAGTCATTGTAGCAAAATCACAGCAATCTGCAGCAACTGCTAAAACCAAAGGCAATGGTATATATCAGGAGGTGCCAAAAAATGTATACACATTTTAAGAGATATTATCTATTATTACATAAATATTGATGGTAACCACTTTGAGCACCACTTGTAATTGCAGAAGTCAAATGTGACTAGTATTCATCTTTTGTTATCAGTATATATTGAATAATACAATTTTAATACAGGTTTTCATTTCTTACAAATGTGTATATTTTTGGTAACCTCTCTATATAATTTTATATTGCAAATACATATTTTACTATGTATAGCTCCAAAGTGAGCATGTATTGAGTGAAAATTTAATTTATTTCAAGAATAAGAAGGCTTTGAAATAAGTTTTATGAATCTACTTATTGTTTAATTATATTAGATTAACCTAAAACCTCAGTCTTGGAATGTTATGAAAATATAGTGATGAAAGTTCTTTAAATATAGTGCCTCTATTTTATTCCAATCATCAATTAGTGATAAGAGTTTATTTATTTATTTATTTGCTTCTCTGTTAAATTTATTGGGGTGACATTGGTTAGTAAAAATTACATAGATTCCATATATGTGCAAATATATGTCTGTGCATACACACACATAAATATATACACAGATATAAAAGGAGTAGCATACATATATACAAAAGAAGTAATGCTGGACCCTGTGTGTGAATGTCTTGCATGAGATGGACAGCAATTTAAACATTTTACCTAAAATGTTACCTAATATGTGCTTGAGTGTGATATTGCTGTGTTACAGAATTATATGATTATAATTTTGTAATAAAAGATTTGGTATCTATTGCCAGCTCATTAAAGGGGTCATTATTTGTGCCAGTCCCTGTATACACATACATGCATATATAATATTCCATTACATTTCTATCACATCCTGAGACTTGTTAAGTTCTGTATTTCACACACACACACACACACACGTAGATATCAAAATAGACATGTGAGGGTTTGCATGGGTTTATGTATATATATATATATTTCCAGGTTTTATCACTAAGATATACCAGAAGTACTGAAACTGCAGTAGTGATTATCACAACTAGTCCCCATATCTTGCTTTCTAAATACCATTTTCCAATGAAAAGAACCAGAGCTCTTTGGATAGCTAGATGATTCCAGTGCTGGTGAAAGCAAAGAAGGAACATCTTGAACAACAGAATATATAGCATAGCCTGAGGTTATAACCCAAAGCAACACATAAATATTTATGAGTCTATGCTGATACAAACAAATGACAGAATAAATAAATAAATGAGGATAAGAGACAACTCTTCCTTACAGAATAATTCCAATTAATAAATGAAGAATTAATGAGGGAAATAGTTACTACATGAAATGTCACATCAGAAATAATTACTTTTGGCAAGATCCATCTTCTACATAATAACTGACCAAAACTTTCCAAACACGGAAATGTTATTAAAAATGAAGAAGTAAACCAAAGACTGGTCACAGATTGGAGAAGGATAAAGGCACAAGACAACTTAATGGGGGATCTGGGTGAAGAGTTTATGGAATTCTGCAATTTGCTTTATATTAAATTATCTCAAAGTAGAAAGTAAAAAGAGTAGAATATATTAATTGCATATAAATAGTCTTAAATTTTGTAATGTTTTATATTTTAAACAAATATTTCTAAAGTCACATTTTGATTAATACAAAGGAGAGAAAAAAGATTGTTAATTTTTATTTTTGATAATTAATGCACCTATTTCTTAACATTGTTACTAAGAGAGTAACAAATTACTCTTGAACCAGAAGAAATTGTTTACCTAAATTATGGCATGTTATTTTTAAAGAAATGAATATCTTTAGTAGCTGTATTTTGTCTGCTCCCCATCCCACCCATGCAGAAATGGGCATGTGGCCAAGACAGCCTCAGAGTAGTTAACCCCAAGGATGTGAATCCAATCACCTTGTTAACAGAGCTGGTGGCCCTCCAGGCATGAGTCGGGGCATTATCAGTCAAACCGAAGCAAAGTCTACATCCTAGGGTACAAATTAATACTTTCACCCCCTACCCTTTGTTTTTTGGCTATTGCAAGCCATTAAGTTCCTTCATTTTCCTCCTTTGTGTTTAAGCCAGTTATTCTAATATTGAATTGGATTTCTGTCCTTTAACACTCTGCCCTCATATCATGTCTATGTATTAAGCCCACTATAGTGTGCTAAAAATCTTACTCATTAGAGTCACAAGTTTTGCCTGCTTTTCTAGATAAATGGTTTCCCTTTCACTTTCAAAAATTCCTAGTGGATGGTTAAATTAAACACTCATGATTTTTATAGAAAATATTAAATATGAAATTATCAATAATTATAGAATCTTAAAATGGCAAAGGCATTTATAGAAGTCATCAGAGAACATATTTTGAAATGTGATTCTGGTGTAAAATCAAGCTTTGGGCAGTGATGGCATTCCAGATACTTAAAGTTGTTCCAAATCACTATACCATGTTAACTTTCCCAGATCATTTTGGATTTGCCAAGTTGTTATGCTCTGATTTAATTTCTAAATATACAGGAGGAGGCCATATTTCCTAGCTATGATACGGTTTCTAATAACCTATGACAAGCCAGATTTTCAGGCCTTGATGCTATTTCCACATACCTTTAGGCATGCCAAAATTTTATGCTCTGATTTAATTCCCAAATAGTTAAGAATATGCCAGATTGTTGGACTATGAAGTAATTGTCAGAACAGTTTATTTCTTGGGAGAGAAAAATCTCATGAACAGATTACTTTAAAGTTTATAGTGTTGCACAATTTATGCACTTGTCTTTTTTTCCTCCAAGAAACTATTATGTTTTTGAGTTTATAATTATACTGGCAATATTTTTACCAATTCCAAAGCTAACAGTTTTAACAATAGGGCATTTTTACCCATGTTAATTATTAAGAAAAATTTTAATTTGAATT
>PVJL010004242.1:38166-134888 GCA_004026885.1 Lyroderma lyra
AGTATGATTGTGGGATTTTGATGGGTATTGCATTAAATCTGTAGATTGCTTTGGGCAGAATAGCCATTTTAACAATATTAAGTCTTCCTATCCATGAACAGGGGATATTTTTCCACCTCTTAAAGTCTGTTTCAATTTCTTTCAAAAGTGTCTTATAGTTCTCTGTGTATAAGTCTGTCACGTTCTTTGTTAAAATTTCAAAATTAGTCTATCATTTTCCTATCTCCTACCAAATTAGCTCCATCTTGTGACTTTTAATTTAAATTCAAAACAATACTATATGCTGAAATCTCCAGTTGAAAATATTAACTATTATTGCCCTCTCTACTTCTTCCACATTCAATGATTTGGTAAACTTCTTAGATTATACTGTCATATTAACCATAAAATGAGTGCCCAGGTTTATGTTCTCGCTATGCTCATTATAGAACAGACTTCCTTCAATTTTTTAGGCTTTCATAATAAATTCTCAAAAAGCATATGGATATAGGTTGGTCTGTCTAGAAAATCTATGATTGCAACCAGTGTGACAGACAACTTCTCCCTCCTTTCATAGGGAATTCACTGGGACCAAATTGGGTTGCTCATTGATAAAAGATAATGATGATGATAATGTTTATTTACTAACATTGCATGACTATTTCATGCTTTACTTTCAGTATTATTATTCTCATGTATTAATAAAAACACAACTATCTGGAAAATTAAAAGCTATTCAGTTTTTAAAAATTAATTAAAATCATTGACATTGATAAAAATTATATAGATTTTTCTACCTGCTATTTTTTAATAGACCATATTTTAGAGCCATTTTAGTTTCATATTAAAATTGAGAGGTCCATCAGTTTCTGATACACCCCATGTACTGACATGACACATGCATATTGTCTCCCATTATCAAAATCCCTCACCAGAGTAGTGGTACATTTATTATAATTGATGAACCTACATTACATATTATTGTCATTTAAAGTAAAATTAGGTTTCACTCTTGGTACTACATAGTCTATGGGTTTCAATAAATGTATAATGACAAGTATCTACCATTATAGTATTATGCAGAGTAATTTCACTGCCCTGAAAATGCTCTATGCTCCACCTGCTCATCATTCTTTCACCCCTACTTTGAGTAACCACTGATCTTTTTATGGTCTCCATAATGGTTTTGCCTTTTCCAGAATGTCAGGTTGTTGAAATCACATTGTATGTAATATTTTCATTTTAATTAGTAATATGTATATAAGTTTCCTTCATGGCTTGATAGTTCATTTCTACATGTCATATTATAGAACTCCTTAATTGTAACAATTAGGGGCAAACAAGAAAAAATCAATTTAAAAAAACTTCAAGAATAAATTAAGAAATATTAAGAACATCATAAAAGGCCATATTTTGGGTTTCTTTAATCATAAATCTATTTTAAGTAACTTACTTTGATTTTTTGTTTTAATTTTATCACTCGCAGTGCTTCCTTCTGATGTTCCCGGGTTTTTTTTTTTCCAAGCTGGTGCTTCTTGAACAGAATGTTTAGTTCATTAATACTATTATTTAGTTAAAATAGATGTTAAAACATTTGTTACTACAAATTATCTTTTCTTATTATCATTTTGCCCAAAATTTAAAAATGTGAAAACTATTTTTAGTGTTTCTTTTTATCTAAATAAGATGGATCTTCAATTTGAATTTTAAATTTAATGTAATAATTAAATATATTTTGTTGACATTGTTTATTTTTTTTGTAATAACCTTTCTTTTTGGATGACGTTTAAAATAAAATATTCCCTTTAATTTTCTGTTCTAACTCTTGATTCAGGGATACACAATTTTGTTTGGCTTATATTTCCTTTTTTGTTTCTATTATATCTTAGTTGATGCATTTATAATATTTTTTGGATACCTGATAAAAATAATAATCCATCAGAAAAATTTATTTATTCTTACTTTCTAGTATCTTAAGTTTAACTTATTTTGAACATTATTTCCTTGGACCTTTTATGGTAGATCCTGGCGGAATTTCTTGGCACTCCTCCACAAAATACTGTTTTTATTTTTTTGTTTTTTAGTGATATTCTTTTTATTTAAATTTGATAAAACTTCTATTACAATGTTAGCTTCTTTATTGTCTTTCCTTGTTTTAATCATTTTATTTATATAAATAATCTTGCTTTAGACTAATTCCTTGTCAACTGGATCTACTATTTTAACATCTGATGTTTGGTTTCTTCAGTTTTTTTTTTTTTTTCAATTGTTCCAAGTCCACAATGAATCCTATTTCTAAAAACGTCTTAAATTTTTGCTTCTACATCTAATAATACGTATTTTCAAATAAAAGTCACAATTTCACCACCAGTTTAAGGTTTTTTTGCATATTGAAGAGTGCAATGTTTCTTCTATTTTTAAAAAAATGTGTTCTTATCATTTGAAAAGAATGAGTCTATTTGGGCCTTAGTAGTCTTCAATAGGTATAGATCTTCTATCCGAATTTAAAGTTGAATGACTAGAATAAGGATAAATGTATTACAATTTTTATCATCTATCAATTCATGGACAGTTATAGTAGGTAATATCGAACAGAAATGATTCTTTAGTATTTTTTTTCTTATAGTGTTTTAAAAGTATTCTGTCAGCATTTTTTCCCTATATAGTTTTAATTTGAGTCTCGTTTCTGTTTAAGGTGCATGTGGTGAGTGGGCAATGTCTGTCAGAGACAGTCATCCTCCTACTTTTCCTTTTGGTTATACTCCCTAAATGAACCAGGCACAGGCTCCCTGTCTCTGATTCTAATACTAGTGCTCTGTGAAAAGTAATACATATGTAAGTGGCAGGCGCCACATAAGGCTTGCCATTGGGTACTGACTCCATTACTTGGTCTTCCCAAGGATTCAGTTATTAGAAATTTTTATCATCCAAAGTGGCCTCATCTTAATTTTCAGCAATACTTCAGATATGCATTTTATTGCTATCTTCTCCTGTCTTTAATCTAGTTTAATTTAAATTACACCTTTTAGATTTTCCTTGAGGTTTCTGATTGGAATGATTCCTTTCTTTAGTTTACGTTCTTGTAACTTTCCTCCTTATATTGGATGTCCCAGTTTTTAAGATACCAATTTTTAAAAATCTCTTTGTTATATCAATGCCTTTTGAGAAATAGTCAACATTTCATTTGTCAGAGAGTATACTCCCTTGCTCCCTACTGAGTATTAAACTGATTTTATCCCTTGGCTAAGCCAAAGGGGCTTGGTGGACATTTGATTTAAGAAAAGTGAATCAGATTATTTTTTCTCAATATTAAAAAAAATTGATTTTAGGTATTCCAAATAGCTTGACGAGGACACTAAATTTTTAAGGTAATATAAAATTGGGGGTTGAGGGCTGCATTTGCATAAATCAAACTTGGACTGTATTCCCAAAGAATCAATACACTTTAGTCAGCATAAATGTAGAAGACAGACATACAGAAAGGAACAGCAAAACGGTCTTGATTTTGAACTTTTTATTTCCTGGTTACAATCCTGGTAGGACTTTAAATTTTTTCCTGTCATTGAGAACTGAGCGATATTCCTATCTGTAGAGTATGTGGATTCTGTAGATAAAATTAACTAATCCTTGTTAAAAATAAATGAGAACAACCCAAATTGGAGAATTTAGGTATCTAAACTGAAATCACCAGGTAAAGTAAATATATTATGAAGTGATTAATTTGTACTAGAAGTTTTATCAATGAATAGAGAAGAAATTAGAATATGTTTTGGAAGTAAGATCAGGAATTTCTCATGGATTAATTTTGGGAAGTGAGCACACACAATGAATTAAGGAGTATTATTACTTTTTAACTTGAGAAATTGAGTGGTTGGTGGTGCCATTTACTGCAATCGATGAGGGAAAATTGAATTGTGGTGATTGACAAATCTTTGTTAACATGTTTAGTTTTACATGCTTGTTAGATATCCAATTTCTAAGGCAGTCAGGCAAATGCATGAGTTCAGAGAGGTTAATACCAGAAATATTAACGTGGAAGAAATCAATGCATGAACAGAATATAGAGCTTTAGGGATGGATAAGATGTTTTAGAAGAAAAAGTACATGTGAAATAGAGAAGCAGGAGCCCTTGTCTGAGGCATGCTATACAGCAAATTATGCATATTGACATGATGTGGTCATTTAAATAAGGGAAAAATAATTCAGAAAAGTGTGGTATCAGAGTAGCCAAAACATTATAGTGTTTTAAGAAAGAAATTGTGGTTGCTTGTGACAAATATCTGAAGATATAATGCCTAGAAGATGAGGAGAGGGAAATAATTTATTTGGCAACAGGAAGATTGTTAGTGACCTCTGTCTTGACATTTCAGTGAAATTGGTAGGGTTCCATTTCAGATTGAGATGAGTTATGGGGAAAATTTTTACTTTGGAGGAAATCAAATAAATGGCTAGATAACTAGTATAAGATGGAACACTAAAGGCTTTTCAACTTAGATGCTGAACCATGTTTGTACGCCAGTGGTAATGATTAATAGAGAGAAAGAATAAACAACTACATAAGAAAAGTCAATGAGAATGAGAAGGATCTGATAGAACATAATTATTGGCAAGGGGAATACCCAGTCCATTGTAAAAGAGAAATGTGAAAAATATAAGTCCAGACATTCGTAGGTTGATAGATAATTGATTGATTATAACTAAATACTTTCAATAATATGTAGTTAAGGGAAAGCATCAAAACTCCAAAACCCTGACTCTAAATCCCATCTATTATGCCAACTTATTTTCACTCAGTTATTCAACAAATATTCATTGAGCATTTCCTATTTGGTGATCATTGATGTAGCTACAAAAGGACAGAGTTGAACAGGACAGAAAGTTTCAGCCTTTGTATATTTTATATTGTATTATCATACGGTGATGAATTCTGACACAAAAAAGCAAAGGCATGTAGTTATGGATGGGGTAGTTTGAAAAAGCCCTCTGAGCCAAGACTTGAATAAGGTAAGAGAATCAACCATAAGAATATGTAGAAGAAAAGCATTCGTGACAAAGGAAACAATAAATAAAATGACCTTGACTTGACAAAAATGCCAAGCTTGAGAAACAGCAACCAGATGTATTAAAACAAACAAACAAAAAGATTTCTACTATATAACTGAAGGCTGTTATAAAGATTAAATTTCATAACATATGCGAAGTGCTTAGCAAATATTTGAGACATAGTAATTATTCAGTAAATGACAAGAACTACCTTATTATGTTATTAACTCAGATGTTCTATGACTAGAAAATACACAGTAGAATGTGGGGTTTTGTTTAATTGTGAATATTTAGAGACTTTGTTATGATAATGCTGTTATTACTCAACACACTCTTAGAAATCTGCTTTATGGAATATCAACCAAAGTAACTTTATGAATTTGAATTACAAATACGTGTACATTATATAAACTTTTCCTTTTTGTTTAAGATTGAACTCAGAAGTCAACTCCTGAAAATCATCTTGCTTATTTCCCTTCCCCAAATGAAAAATTCCATCATCTCTTCTTCTGTTCTCTAAAAATACTCTTTCTAGAATTTATTACATTTCTACATTTATTTATCTTTTTCCAGCAGCCTGTGAGGGCTTGTGTAACATTTATTCCTTCAAGAAATAGTAACTGAACATTGAATATATGCTAGGCATTGTTTTAGGTATAAGGGACAATGATGAATAGGATAGAGAAGGTCCCTGATTTTATCAGGCCCTTATTCTAGTTTGCAAGGTGATTAATTAATACCAAAATAACTAACCAAACTTAATATCAGGAGCTAATACATGTGCTAGTTACTACTGATAAAAGAAAATCCATACAGTATTTATTTACATAATACATTATGCTGTTTTATTTGACAAAAATATACACAAACCTAATTTTCACTAAGGACATAAAATTATAATGTGTTATAGAATGGCTGAGATGAACTTAAAACACAGATGCAACATTACCTAATCACACTTCAACTGTTGGCAAAAATCACTTGTAGTCATAGGGAAGTATTAAATAAAATAGGGAAAAGAAAAGAGGGAAGTTAGGAAGAAAAAGAAAAAGAAAGAAAGAAAAGGAGCAAGAAAGAGTGGGAAGGAAAGAACTAGAAAATGGGTCATAATATTAAAGAACTTTACATGTTCTGCATTGTAAATAAAGGCAGGTGTAAAACCCAGGAAACTTTTTTAATCATGTGCTTTGGGAGAAGAGTAATTAGCTGAACATAGCCAGAGATTTACACAATTTTTTTTCTGTTTATTCCCAGGAAGTTAAGTTATAATATTCATATGAAAGATAGAGGATTCTTATTATCAGTTGCAAACTCAAGCAAGTATGTTTGAAGGTCAAAAATGCTCACTTAAAATGTCTATTAGAACATTATATGAGAATGGTTGTGTTTGACTTTGTGTTCAATTCTGCCTTATTTGGAATATTAGAGATAAAAGCTACTTAGCTATAACAATTCAGAAACATCTCAAGAAGAGTTTCAACTATACTCACAATTCCTCCCCATTTGTCTGTGGGTGATGTGATGATTGTACTTAGAGAAGAATTGATAGAAGCTTAGGTTTTTGTTTAGGAAATCATTTTAAAAGTTTCTCTGAGCCAAAACTGGACTTAATGTTTGATGGAATTCAATTGCTTGGGGGTATAGTATTTGCTGAAATGAAGTCTCTAGATATTGCTAGCTATACACTATGTGTCTTCCTTTAAGTTTCTCTGGAACTTCAAAAAGGCAGTAACTTCTAGGGAATGGCTTATGTTAATCTGTAACAAATTTCCCAGAAATTTCAGATTCTCCAAATTCAATCAGCCAATAAGCATTTTCAAAAGTCACTTGTCATCTCTCCCTTTTCTAAAAAGTGTATTTCAAACTTTTATCATTCTCATTACATTCACTACCTCTCCACCTGATTCTCAGAAGACCCAACCACCCATTTCATGTGGATAACAGAATTTATCAGGTAGGATCTATATCAACTTCTGGATCCTTTTCTGTCAGTGATCCCATGTAAATTTATCCTGAATTTTTCCTCTCCAATTGATGTTCCTCCCTCTGTGGCATTGTCAGTTCCTGAATGCTGAGGGGCTGCAACTCTATTTTTCAACTCTGGTCCTGTGTAACCAACTGCTCCCAAATTTAACACTTAAAACAACCTTTGATTTCACTCATAATTTTGCAGGTCAGCAATTGGGGCTGGTGTCAGGCATGCTGTTATTCTCATTCAGGTCTCATCATTCATATATCTTCTATTAGTAAGAGTGTAATGGCTGGGGCTGGCTGGTTTTCTGATTTCCCATCTGAGAAGGCTGAGATAAATGAGGACTTTCTCTTGTGTTATTCTTCAGCTGGCTTGTCTGTGTTTGTCAGAATTCCATAAGCAGCCAGATAGCAAAGCCAAAGGCACAAGCAATTTTCAAGCCTGCTCTTGCCTCTTGTTTGCTGTTGTCAGTTTGGCTGAAGCCAAGTTTTAAAGCCACTTGCTTTAAGAAAGATTCCACCTATAGTAGGAGTTCATTTCAAGATTATAGATATGGGGAAAGAAAAAAAAAGTGTCTTAATTCATCAAAATAGCCCATAACTTTTGGAAGAAAGTTATGACACAACTAAATAACTAGACACAGTATAGAAAATTTAATCCACCCATAAAGATGGGCTGTGACTATCTTTTTAACTTATTTAGTTTCAAAATAGATGGTATAGCATCTTTATCCTAAACAGGCCATTTATCATATTTATCATTGGATTATTTATTTACTCTTTGAAAATTAAACACTTTTTTTACTATCCCTGGCATCTAGTAGTGTTGGGAACAATGTAGACACTAAAGGTATATGTACTTAGAATATTTACCACTTATTGAGCAATTAATACAGTCCTACTTTTCATAGTTTTATATTTAAATAGTAGTTTCAGCCCAATCTTCTACCTACTTATGTATTTCTCCCTGTGTGATTGTTTTTTACTTTTTCTAAAATCAAAATTCCTTCTCATAGGACAAAATGTATAGTGAGAAGACTATGGGTTTGAGGTTAAACAGACCTCTTTTTCAATCATGCTCATTTCATAAGCACTAGTTGTAGGTGAGTTTGGAAAACCAGTTGATTTTGGATAGCTCGTCTTTCTCACGCATTAAGTGAAATGATTATACTGGCGTTCTGGATTGTTCTGAAGATTAGAGAAATTTGAGCACTTAATTTTAGGGATGGGGGTGGTGATTCAGGAAGTTTGTGATAATGAACTATTTACATTTGCAAAGTCATAAATGTCATTGATCTTGGAATGTTAACTTACTTGAAGGTTTAGGTGTTAAATAATTTAAATTATATTTTATATGAATATATAATTATATTATGTTGTATAATTGTCATGTGTTTTTCATATTAAATATTTTGCTATTGTGATAAGCAAAATATTGGAACTTCCTCAGCGTATCTTGGGCTATGGCTCTTCACATAAAAAGAGTAGTTTTCTTGAAAGTGATGAAAAGCAGTGATAGAGGTAAAGCACATAACACAACGTCCAGTACAAAATAAAATCTGTATTAGTATGTTGTGATCGTCTACAACCACTTAAACTGCTTAAAATAATGTTTCAGAGGCTCTTAAAATTCTTTCAGAGAGTGCAGTACCAGAAAATTTTCACCCATTTCATTCAGTCCTTAATTACATAGATGTTATATTTCCTAAATATATGTGTTTAAGGATATTATAAAGGAATGAGGAGTCTAATTTCAGAAACTGAAAATATTTAAACTTCTTTATTTTGGTTACCACAAAAATACATTTTCTTTCTTGGGAACAAAGTTAAAATTTTTCAGCTTTCTAGTAGTGAGTCAGCTTCACTAGGAATTCCAATTATTCTTCCCACATATTTCCCAGGAAAAATAAAATAAACCTCATAAATGGCTTTCCAGAGATCTTTCCCATCCTCTTGGAATCTCTGAGTGTCATGGGAGCCAATGCTCTTTACATTTCTATGCTGAGTCCACAGTTTGATAAATCTGTATGTCTGGTCCTGAAATATATTAGGTTGGTTATTAAAAAGGAAAATTTCAATGCCTTCACCTCCTACAACTGAAATAGTATACCCATGAAAAAGATTTTGAATTTGTATTCAATGTATCTTAAGACTCTAGGCCATTATACTCGGATGTTTTGCTTTGCATACATGGACTATCTAACCTTCTATAGTACCTGGGTCAGGGACAACCTAGAGGTGCTGTAATTCTCAGACTATGCTCCCAGCTAGGTTTTTCTGTCCACAAAATGCACTGTCCATTCTGTACTGGTTTACTGAGGCCTGAACAGTTCTATCAGGAACAACTAACGGTAGGGCATTGCTGACAGTTAGCTCGGAATATCATTAGTCACTTGATGGATGAAATATTTAATTTAGCATAGAAAATACGTTTGGGGGTATTAATAAATAATATTAGAGTGCGTGGGTTGAATTAAATTTGAAGTTATAACAATCAATATTAATCTTGAAATGAGACAAGCATCATTTAAATTCCAAGTTCTTACATATTCCATTGAGATCCAAGTCACATAATTTTGAATGTACATTGTAAAGAGGCTGAATGACTATAGATTCGCCTGGAAGCCCTGTTCCTAAAATTTCAGTATCACTTTGCCTAAGGACTGTGCTATGAGGCAAAAATAAAGAAGAGTCCTATTGTGAGATTTTAGATACTGCAGCAGAATATCAAAGACACTAAGATATACTATTTTCTTTGAACTTGTGGGAAGCCCTAAACAAAATATTGAGTATAAATAAAAAGTGCCAAGTCAATGTACAACATACATTATAATGAGACATCAAAATTATCATGAAAATTTCTTTAAAAAATAGAATTGTCATCAAACAATTTGACTTTGCAATTGTATTCATAGAAATTATGGCTACTCCTTACCCCTTCAGGCTTTAATACAATGAAGAAAAATGAAGTTATTAAAGTCTGCTTTCTAAGGTTACTACAGGGACACATTCTCAAACCAGGTTCATGCAATTATAATGACAATAATTTATTTATTATTAGACTCCCTGGGAAAATCAGTTTGTTAGAACTAAGACAGGAAAAATCCCAACACATTATCATTACAGAGAACTGCTTTATACTTATAATACTTATTCCAAGGTTAATTCTTATAAAATGTATTTTTAGTAGTCATGTATAATTCTGTCCTTTTACTTCCTGCATCTGTACTAGCTCATAACAGCTTTGGCAAGATGTTATTACATGATTGAAAGGCAATAATCAAGACAAAGGTATCACATTTTCATGTTCTTCCCTCTTCTGATTTTAAAAGCATGGAGACTAATAGAAAAAAGAAGCTTCTGTTGTTAACGGTGAATGTTCTAATTCCTAGAACAGTTGCTAATATATAAAAGAGACAAAACTACAATCTAAGAAAGTAGATAAAATAGAATTCTAAAATAAATATTCAATTCAAGCAAAATGAGTCAGGAAAGGAAGAGTAAAGTAACAAAGATGGAGGGGGCCAGCACGCAACAAAGAATGAGATCGTAGACTTGGACACTACCATATCAATAGTTCCATACATAAAAGTGGACTGTACTAAATAAACATTTCAATAAAATACAGAATATTTCAACCTAATGAAAAGCTATGTATTATCTACAAGAGACATCCTTCATATAGAATAACAAACAGGTTGAAAGTAGATGAATGGAAAGAGCTATACCAAGAAAAAAAATTATTCACTAAACAGTAGAGCAGTATTATCACCCAATATAGATTCTGAGACAAGTAGCATTATGGGAGACAAAAATGAATTGATTTTTTTATACAAAGATAAGAGAATCAATTGCTAAAGAAGAAATAACTATCATAAATAGTGATATGCCTAATAATGGAACTTCAACTACATTAACTAAAATTGACAGACCTAAATGGACATATAGAAAAGCAAAAACAGACTATATGTATGAAATTATTTTAATTATTATATCTTTATCCTTATACATTAAAAATATTATATTTATAATGAAAAGCAGTCTCAAAAAGAATACTCCAAGCTGTGATTGATTCACTGGTGAATTTTACCAAACATTTAAAGACTATTTACCCCAATAACTCTAACATTAAAAAAATAATAATAAAACATAAAAACTATTTGGAGAACTCACTTTTTAAAGGTCAGCATTACTTTGATTCTGAAATCAGACAAAAATAATATAAATATTTTCTATTCATCTATTGAGTGATCAATCAATATCTATAATGTTAACGTAGATGCAAATATCCATAACAAAATATAAGAGAATAAAATCCAGCAATATATAAAAAGGCAAGTACATCACACAAAAGGTTATTTCAGGAATGCAAAGTTGTGTTAGTATTTCATCCTCAATCAATTCAATTTACTAAATTTAAAGAATACAAATAAAAGGCATACAATCATCTCAAAAGATACAGTAAAAACTGACTTCTGAAAAATATTTCAATTGAACACAAATTAAAGCAAAAATGTTGGTGGATATTTTACTAAGAAAAGTAGAATTTTTATTCAACAAACAAACAAATAAAACAGACATGAAAAAGTTTTAAATTCACAAGGCAGTAATTATGACCTAGAACAGATAATAAAGTCCTAAGAGGAAACAGGAAGGGGATAAAAATTTTAAGTGGAAAATGAGCAGAGGTACACATAAAATATTCACTGAAGAACAATGATGAGATTTTCAAACCCACTAGTTATCTTAAATTCCAATAACAAGTGGAATATATTCATGTATTTAAGAATAGCAAGAGAGAGAGAGAAAGAGAGAGCAAGCTGGTGAATAAATTGATCTTGAAGGTGTTATACACTGCTGATGGAAGTATAACCAGGTTCAACATTTATAGGAAACATTTTGGAACTTTCTAGTGAAACTAAGCATCTCATAGGTCTCATGATTCACCAATCCCACTCCTGCTATTGGTGCATATCTTTTAGAAATTCTTACAGCCAATTCTAAAGGAAATGAATGAAGATGTTTATCTAAGACACTTAATTTTTTATTTATGTATCCTTATATACACTGATTGGTAACATGGATTTGAATAAAACTAAGATGTCAATAAGGAAGAGAATTGATATGTAAAATGTATTAGATGCAAATTTTAGAATAATTATTACTTAGAATCAATGAAAATTAATTACATATGGCAGTCTAGGTAGAATGTAAAAGTACTATGCTGAATGAAAACTAGTAACACAAGATTTACAGCATGGGACAAATATACAAAACAACATTCTAAGGAATACAAGGGTATATGCCCATTTACAGATTTACATTAAACAGTTAGGAGTAGAGGTTGAAGAGGGGAGAAGAGTAAGAATGGCAATCAGGGCAATAAAAACAAAACACAACACTAAACCAGCAAAGAGCCTCAGGTGATCAAAATAACTCTATTAGGAACTAACAAAACTATGCAACTGATTTACTTGAAAAATGAAAAAAAAAAACAGATAATAAAATTGTTACACCTACATTTCTAGGCACAGGTAAACTGCAGCACCTTGTGAGAAACTGAAATTAAAAAAACGAGCAAAAGTAACAATGTGAACCCCTTCTCCATGGGATTCTCATGTTGTCCATGAGAATATCTTAAATATTTCACATGGCTTATGCCCACGTTAGTTGGACATAAAAGCTGAGTTAGGGCCAATGACAATATGCATGTACAGTACAAGTACTTATCAAATACATATAAATGATCCACAGTTACCTATAATAAAAGTATTTCATCTATAACAGGTATTATTACTATAGTGAAAATTAATATTAGTATAAGCATTTAATATTTTCTTTTCAATTCCCCCAAAGATTGTTTCATCTATTCCATGATTACACTGACTCTTTTGTGAATACTTTCAGTAATGAATGCTTATGATGTGGTAGAATTAAAAAGTTGAGTCCTATAGAGATTAAAAAATGTATACTTCCACAGCGGTAATTGACAGAAGGACTCAAACATGTCTCTTTTTCTTACCAAGATCCAGATTATATCTAATGCTTACAGAAAAAAAAGAAGAAGAAAAGACACTATAAAACTACCTAAATATTTGATTTTTAAAATTCTTTTACATGCATCATTCACAAGGTGAAATACATACTTTTTATACACATGTTTTCAGGGAAGAGCAATATAAAATAATATAAGGACTGAGAAGACATGAGTGTATGAGTAAGTTCTCCAAATTGGTAGCTTGTGACATTTTCCATATTGATGAACTGCAGTTTTGTCATGAATAAATTTGATCATGAATAATGTGGTATCTCTCCCTCAGATAAAGAGTGGAAGAGAACAGATGTCTGTGGCCATCATGTAAGCATCTGGATTCATACATGTCTGAGGCAACGATGATTCCATGAACTTTTCAATTAATGAGTTAATAAAATACTTTTCCCTTTAATAATTTTTCTTGGTTGTGATTTAAAACTGAGATTTTGGAGTAATACATAAAATCTTCCTTCATTCTCAAAGTATAAGTAACAAATAAAAATGTACTTTCAAAAATATTGCTGATAGAAGTAAATTGATTGAGATACCAGTCTACTTTCCACATGATGATTTCCTAAATATGGAAAAACTCTTTATTCCTGCCCTACTCACTACTCCATTCACTTCCAAGTGATGAAAGAAAAAATAATGCTCATCAAGAGACTAATATTGTTTAAGGTAGGGAAATGCTGCCAATTTACAAAGGGAAATATTTACAAAGGGAATTATTCTTTAATTCCAGCTACCTACTCGGAAATAATAAAGTTGCCATCAGAAAAGCAGAAGATGCTGCCTGTCCCTTTAATGGGCAATAATGCACAAATTTGCACACATAATCATACTGACTTTCTCAAGGTAACTGTTAACTGCAAATAGGAAATTACTCCAATCAGTCTCTCTCTCTCTCTCTCTCTCTCTCTCTCTCTCTGTCTCTCTGTCTCAATCCTATAGCTCTCTCTCTCTCTCCTGCAGCTCATTCTTGGATATTTTTTCAATATTGGAGAGTATTTCAGGCAATGACCTATATTTTTGACTCAGATATATTTGCATGTTTACACAAATTAAAAGTTCATATTTAAATACAGTTAAAAACTTCTTTCTCATTCCTAGTTCAGGCTGAACGTAGCCGGACAGCCTGAGCACCTAGGAAGTAAAAGGGGATGATGTCTTTTTTCTTTTTTTCTTACTTTCTACTCACTTGCCTTCGCTTTCGGGCTTCCCAGGATCATTGGGGTTGAAGATGGTAATTAAGACACAATGACAAAAAAGGGACAAAAGTCTTTTTACTTTACTCTCTTTGTAGTCACCATCGACTGCTGAATGACCTTTGCTGTTTCTAGCCTCTGAATGTGACTCTTTCCTGGGTGGCTTCTCTAGTTTTATGGTGTACTCTGTGTCACACTCAAGCTTTCTTCATGGCATCATTTCCTGCTGTGTGCTGTGCAAACTGAGGCTGAATTCTTGTGATAGCTACTAAGCTTCTCCCCTGATGGTGTACTACCAATCACTTTCTGCTCCAGAAGATCTCTTAGTTAAGTTCTTTCAAGACATTTCAGCCTCTGTTACTTCTGCAATGCCCTAATAAGAATTCTTGTCCTGTATGCAAAGAAATTCAGTTTGAAAACTGCTATATCTCTATTCCAGCCATGTCATTGCCAGCAGTTTCATTGAGCCTATAACCTTTACTCTTCTCTAAGAGAAAAGTATATGGTCTCTTTCCTCTCTGTCTCATAGACTGTAGGAGGACACAGGATGCACTCCTTTATAACTCTCTGGGTTCCACATCAGAGCACAGAAGGAACCTTTGAGTATCTGCATCTGGGGAGTAGGCTGCAAGTCTACGCTCATGCAAGAACCCTCCATTTCTCCATGGGCTCATTTTGAGGCTTCTTCACTTGATTCAGGGGGAATGAGAACACACTACCTCCACCAAAAAAAAAAGAGAAAGAGAAATTCCCCAAATTCTTATGAATTATTAAAGAATATCTTTTTTGATTGTTTGTTAATTCCAGCTTTTGTTTATAGAGCTTGGACAGAAAAAAGTTGTGATCATCATCAGAGAAATATATGCCTCTATAAGTAATCAAATTCCTAACTAACAGTGACTTTAAAGGTAGGTATTTGAGTTTCTTTTCTTATCTTGCAGGAAGTCTGAGAAATGCAGGATAAATATAAGGTGAGAGAGAGAGAAAAAAAAAAGAAATTCAGGAAAAATCTGAATGAGCACTTTATAAAATTCTTCCAAAGGGCTTTGGTTACGGTTCAGCTAAAATAATCCATTAAACAATAGTAAGCTTTCATGAGCTGATATTTTGCAAAGAAACTATTTTCCCAGTTACTTTGTTCAGCATATGTTTGTTTGAGGAACATGATAAGAATTGAAGATTGTATAATGACATAATCAATGGATAATCTAGATACATTAAAGACAAGTTTATGTAATTTATTTCAATATGAAAGTAAAAATATAGACTTGAAAAATACATAAAATACTAAATTATATAATCATGTATATCTATGATTCATTCCTTTTTTTTTCTTAAGTGAACTATGAGAAATGATAAAAGACCTTTCTCCACCTCATAAGAAAACTGAAAAATAGGACACCTTTGCAAAGAGAGGGAACCAAAATAAAAATGTCCGAGGACTTCAACTTGATCACCAACTCAACTGTATTGTTTCTCATACCTGGTCATGTTTCAGTGCATGTAGCTGATTTCTTTCTGATGGATGCATTTTTTGTTTTCTATATGTACACATATTTTTAAGCATATGTCATCAGGTGGCATCCATAACAGCTCTCCATAGAATCTTCAGAAACTTTTTTGGTGACAAAATATAAAGTAATGTGTTATAATAAAAATGATATGAAAAGTATACAAACAACAGGCTACTTTATATTTATGATTGCTTTGCCTGCACTACTACTACTGTCTTTTCTTAATGTTTTGGAATTATATTTATGATCCCTTTCATTAAAAATACCATATATAAGAAAGTGAAACAGTGGAGAGTTAAATACTAATACACTTTCTGTAATGGAGCTGGTATGCAGGGTATTTATTAGGAGAGCATGTGGGAACGACATGGTGGAAGGGAGCATGAAGAAGTAGAGGGGGTCAGGGGGAGAAGTTGAGCTGTCATGCAAATACAGGAACAATCTCTTCTAACCCCACTGGCAAATTCTAAAGTCAGAATATCCTTTCAGATTTGTCCTGAGTTGGGCCAACGTGGCCAGGGCTCTAGACTTCCAAGCAAGAAGAGGCATGTTCTTAGGGATAGCAGTATATTGCAAGTGAGGCACACCCTGAAAGGGCCAAGATTTGAAGGCTCTCTGCTGGCAGCATTCCCAGCAGTTGTCCCCAAAATCTTTCCCTGAAGGAGAACGGGAGCAGTGCGTTTCAGTTTAAGGAACCTGGTTTATTATTCGGTTAAGTAGGACAGCCCATTCTTTTCTCTGGCTTCCCACAGTTATTTTTACATTGAAGTTTGTTTAGTGAAGAGGTTTAAGTTGGGGACCAAGGTTACAGGAAACTAACAAAGAATGGTGAAATACCCTGGAGCCATCAATAGTTAGAATTACTAACCTGGGGTTATAAGGAGAAGGTAAGGGAGTTATAATGAATCAGAAGGCAGCATGTCTTGGGTGAAGATCATAGTCACTACCTTAAAAGGAGGGAACTGTTGGGAGGAGATGCACTGAACTTTCTTTGGGCCAGGCCATAATCTCCCTCCAGGCATGAGTGTTCAAAGTTTTGGTGTCCTTAGGCCACTGGAAGAATTGTCTTGGGCCACACATAAAATACACCAACACTAACAATAGCTGATGAGTTTTTTTAAAAAAAGATCCATTCATAATTTTTGTAATGTTTTAAGAAAGTGTACAAATTTGTGCTGGACCATATTCAAAGCTGTCCTGGGCAGCATGTGGTGTGTGCTGCCGTTTGGACAAGGTTGCTCCAGAGCATCCAATTGACTGAAACCAACCAAGAGGATAACAACATGGGAAGCCAGCCTCCTCAGGCTCAGGGCTGCATAGCAAACGGTGGGGCGTGACTCTAAAGAGCTAAATGGAGGGTATTCAGCAGACCTCTGCCTTCTATGAAATCCAAGATTCAGAATCTATGTCAAAATTACCTCTGTGTCCATGACAAACATGAGACATCTGCCTTTATAAGACTTGTTATTAATAGTAGAGACAGTCATATAAATAAATGTAATATATTCTCAGTGATAATGGCTATAGAGGTGGTGAGCTACGAGGTCATATAGTAATGAAAATTAACCTAACTGATGATATCGGTGAAGCCTTCCCTTTTACTGGTGATTTGGTTGAGATAATTGGTCATGTCCTAAATGAAATTTAATTCTAATCTAATCATATGGTCAAATTGGTGGGAATTCCTGTTTGCTAGGGCTGAGAGGTCAGGCTCCTTGGATTTTTCCCTTCAGTTAATGGGAACCCCAGAACATTTCCTTTACAGGATTCCTTTACTTCAGGAAGGTACTTACTGGGATACAGGCAAGGGTCTGTGCTTCTAATCAAACCCTAAATCTTATGTCCTTGCTTTGCATTGATTAAAACATCCCTGTTTTGAGGAAAGCTTCTCCAAATTCTCATGATTCCTTAATCTTCAAGACCTAGATCTTCTTCCTTATTATTACGTGTCCTCCATTTAGGTTTTATTCAACAAAAGCCACTTAATTATACCTTGAGGACAAGGGATGCCCAAATTGCCATACATAACCCCACATTTGTCCTTTGGGTTAGAGACAGGAAGTGGGTTGAGAGGCTAACACAAATTTCACTTCTAATTCCTTTAGCTTGCCTCTTCTAGTTATTTGAAATGGTGATAATAAATTATACATGTATATTTTTATGGATTATTTGGCCATAACTTTATTCAATATTAATTCTAAAAACGTATTGTAGTACCTGTAGTGTGCTAAAAACTATTGAAAAAATACTTGTCTGCAACAATGAATGAGGCAGAATTTCTGTCCTGTTAGAGCTTACATTTCAAGGAGAAAGGTATTTATAAGCCAAACAGAAGCAGAAGGAAACTTCCCCACATCTTGTATCAGAAGTAATACATGGCCATAATGCCTGAATATTTTTCAAGGACATATTTTAAAAGCCACTGACTTACCTACAACAGAATTAGAACTTGGCTTTTGTCTATTAAGTTATTTAAAATTTAACTTATTTGACTTCTAATTGACTGTCCCTTTGCTAGTCTTCCTTTTGTTTTTAATATTAATTGCTTGCCTCTTCTATTTAACTATGTCCAAATTGCTGCTTTAAATGTTTTGTTTTGTTTTGTTTTGTTTTTTAATTGGTTTCTTGATTCTCATCAGCTTTCAGGAAGCTTGGTTTTAGTTACATTTATTTTCATGGTGGAGGAGAGGAAGTTTTCTATAAAACACTCCTAAATTTAATTTTAA
Organism: Lyroderma lyra; assembly: GCA_004026885.1. Taxonomy (NCBI): domain Eukaryota; kingdom Metazoa; phylum Chordata; class Mammalia; order Chiroptera; family Megadermatidae; genus Lyroderma; species Lyroderma lyra. The sequence goes on from PVJL010004242.1 coordinate 56,639, forward strand.
AAATCCAAATTATTTCTGAAGTTTTTAAATTTTGATTTCCTTTCTACTTTACATATCTATGTTTTCATATTCATTTAAATTCTCCCTTAATTTTTTTTCTCTACTTTTGCTGTCTGATATGGATGAAGTCTATTCCCCACTTTCCCTAGAAATATGCAAACTAATGAAATTCTTCCCATTTTTCCTATATCATCTTTGTCGGTATGTAAACAAAACAATCTGTTGAAAAGCATAGTCAGATAAGGTGTGGCAAAGGTCACGGTGCCACTATAAATCCTATAGGAATAGGATTGGAATAACAATAATCAAGTTGACATTTTTTGAAGAAATTCTGTGGTTTAAATTGACCAAACATACCAGTCAGAATTGTACGATGTAGAAAGCTACCTGAAAGAACCTGAAAGAATCCAGACAGATCAAGCGCCAATGTAAGTAAAGGTAAAGCTTATGGTCAACTCAGAAATATTTTTCTGTGTTAAGATCAGCACATTTTGAGTCAAAAAAAAGCCTCCATTTCCGTCATGATAAAGTTTATCTATTGATGTAAAATAGTTTATTTGTTTTTCTGTACTTCCTATAGAGATGAGCTCTATAAGAACAGAGATCATTCTTTTTTGTCTCCTTTTTAACCCCAATAGGTTTCATATTACCTGCTTCATTGTAGGCTTTCATTAAACTTTGATAAATCACAGGTAATAATAGTGATAGCCTCATGTTCAGTGGACATAAGCAAATATAAGTGTTTTAAGGAAAGTTGTAAGAAAATAATAATAAAGCCAGCTTATAGTCATTGTATCAAAGAAATAAATCAAAGTCTTGTCATAGAATATAATTTTGAATGGTTTTTGGGTTATATAAGTTTTACAGGGTAGTGTCATTGGTGACTTCCTCTAAATCTACACCAAAGCATAGTGAACCGAAGGATTGATGATTCCCGGTAAGGTTCCATCTTAAAGGACAGAGCGTGGATGCTTTCCATAGAAATCTGCATTTCCCATGAAAACATCTGAGACAGAAATCTCTCTCAAAGGCAGAAGAAAGTGCTATGAAATTATAGCACTATTTTATTTGGTCTAATTTAAAATACATGTAAATTGGCATGTTTTTGATTGGAAAAGCAAAACATACAATGTAGAAGGACACAGAAGGACATACAAGTATCTGTTTTAGAAACAAGTATTCACAATTCTAGAGACGCTGTCTTATGTCAGTTGAACACCTCAGGGGCCAGATGAGACTTTGGTTTGTTCATGCCTTTTCCTGGAGAGGTTTGAACTATAGGAGAGGAGAAAAATCCAAAACACTACTTGAATAACAAAGTGAAGATATATAGCAAGTGTCACCTTTGGAATTCCAACATGAGAAATTCAGTGGCTTTGTGCCTTGCTTTTGTTATAGAAACACCTATCCCAGTAGTATCAATTTCAAGAACTCTAAACCAGAATACTGCTCTTGTTCTGTCAGTGAAAGGAGAGATTCACAAAAAGTAACAGGAATCAAATGGCCTGTTTCTGTGAATCTGATCCTGCTTCAAGAGAGATAACAGGAAGAATGGTGACATCTGTGATGAAAGTCCAGTGAACAAAGTCTCATGAGTGTGGTTATGGTTGCTGAGACTGCTATGGGGCCTGTCCTCATTCCGTCACACAACTGAGAATGGAAAGCCTTATTTTTTCTTAAAGTTTCTGTAGAGGAGAAAATGAATTTGAGAAAGTAAATGCAAATAAAATAATAAAATAAAATAAAGGTTACTCTATATATTATGGTCTTTAAGATATAAACAGACTAGATTTTTGTTGAAATTAAGCCACTTTCCCATCAATGTATCTTGTTTTGCATTTCCCTTGACACTCATGTAATATTGTAAATAAACTTCTTTAAAAACAATTTTGCCTGCTTATATAACAAAATAACTTTTAAAAGCTTAACGTTCTATCTATTAAGAAAATAACACTATAGATTAAGGGCTAACAATAAAATACAAAAATTACAGACTTGAAAATATACGTAATATACAGTATTATCTTCTATTTGGCATAAAGATAGTATAAATATTCTTTTATATTAGTTTTCATATATTCAACAAATTGTTGCCATTTATATCAATCTTATAGCTCACTTTTTATGATTTAAATCTTTCTTGCACTCCAATATTTTTCCAATAAAAATATAGGGAAATTTTTCCTAATTAATGGACTATTCTTTAAAAACTAAAGTTATCTTAATATGTTTTTTATTATGAAAAAATATTTAGCATTTTCCTTTTGACTCTCCTTCTCCAGTACTGCTTCTTCCTGTGGTGGTTTTTGTGCACTGATTTGATTCAAGAGATTGAATTTCTGACCTCCTTGTTCTAAGTCTTCTCTTCACATTCAGAGAATACATCTATTTAATGTAAACATGTGTAAGATAAAATAGAGTCAACATTAGTCCATATTGTGAAATCCAGATTAATGTGCTTTCATATAAATATTATGAGAACTGTCCAGTACACAATCAACCATAAGAGTAATTATGATATTAGTGTTCCTATAGTACTAACAGAGATACCACAAAACCAATATTCAAAGTAGAGTTCTTGTCTGTATTGTCATCTGCAAAATGAGAGGTGATAGATCCCTCTCTTTCTCATTCTTTCTCCCTCTCTGCAGCTGATATATTTAGAGAACACCTTTCTCGTATTAACGGTTCTACATACCAAGACAGAATTCATAAACTCACTCCTGCACTAGGAAACAGTCATGTATTAGAGGTTCTGTGAAGTACACATGAACAAAAAAGACTTCAGTGTGAAAAGAAAACAATATGAAGACGTAAGAGCCTAATCCAATCTAGAATTTACTTTCTAGCAAAATAAGGGTGGGGGGGCAATGAAAACTTACATAGTCACTAAGTCATACCATATTTCTCAAACCCCCAAATTTTGGCACCTTCTGGGAGACAGCATGAAGAGCTTGGAGTCAATGATATGCATCAATAAAAAAAATATATTCTTATTTTTTTTTCAACTGTAAAATTATGTAGACTTGGAAAACAAGGGTAGAAGTATAAAGCATACCTTTTTCTAATACAATTCTCGATCCACTCATAGAATTTCTGTTCTTCAACCTGGACTCCACTCTTTATGGGTTCTTAAATTCAAAGAAGTAATGATTACACCAGGGTTCATTAAACTAGATCATGATACTGCTACTTTGCTAATTTAGTAATTCAGGCTCCTCTTACATATGGATAAATAGCCAATATCTAACAACCAGAACAATCACATAGAAGTAGGGCTACTCAGGTTTCATGTCCTTAAAGGTGAATGGCCAGGACACAGTAACCGTTATATAACACAAATTAAAACATACAAAATTGAAGGTTAAAAAATAAAATACAGAGTATTTAATGGAAAAAGAATGCTTTTAACATGTTGCTAGAACAAAACTATACCACTACCCATATTTTTTTCTTAGTTAAATATTTTATCCCATCTGAGTTTCCCCATTTCTCTCCTTTTATTACATGGAAATTAGTAATTACATGGTGATTAGTAATCTAACAATTTTTTCTATATGTTAGAGACTGAATAAGCAATATGTATACATGACAGAACAAGAGGTATGAAGAGATCCAGACTTGGCTCTGAATGGAGTTGCTACACAAGACTTTAAATTGTTATTCTCTGGAGATCAAGTAAGCATGCATTTTTTTTGAAAAGAGGATAGGTGCATTAGTTCTCAGAAATATATTGTTGCTATTTGAAGTTTAAATAGAATTTCAGTTATTCAAGAATCAGTTTTTAAACAGCTTGTGCCTAGATATACGTAATTTGGTATTCTTGAACTATACTAATAGCTACCCGTAAGAGAAAGCAGAATAAAAATTCATTTTGTTATGAAAACACAGGATTATCTTTTTATATTTTGTACCTATTCATAATATGAATGGGGCTGATTATATCTTTCTTTGGTAATTTTCTTTATTCAAGTATTATGAAACAATTTTATGACTCTATAGTAGAGTATAAATTATCATTCTTTTAAATGTCACCTTATCTAAACCTCATCTACTTTATACTTCACATCATATTTTTTATAAGTAATCATTTTCTAATAGTTTATTCTCTTTTCAATACCATTAAAATATAACTGTCTTAGTAAAAAAACATGGAAAGCACAAATCCTAAATTTTAAGCATGTTTACTCCTAACATCAGCATAGAAGGGATTCAGTATGCTTTGTATATCTATTTAAAATATCAGGTTACATATAACAATGCAAATTTATTCAGCATTTTTTTTATATTATAGCAAAAAACATACAATGGGGAAAAGACAGCCTCTTTAGTAGGTGGTGCTGAGAAAACTGGAAAAACATATGCAAAAGAATGAACTTGAGTTGTGAACTCTCTCCATATACAAAAATTAACTCGAAATGGATTAAAGACCTTCATATCAGACCTGTAACAATAAACTGTATTATATCTCATATCTTTACAAAATATCTTCAGATGTCAGGAAAGGGGCTACTGAATATAGTTTTTCTGTGTGTAAATATGTTTCTTATATCTCATATAGGTAAATCAGAGTTTTCATATTACTCAACTTAATGACCATGATTAAAACATTGTATATTTTAGATTAATTCAAATATATGAAATTTGACTTTAAAAATATCTTTATATAATTTTTGAAATTTGTTAAATAATTGACCTCGCTTTTATTAAATATAACATACTTTAAAATTTTGTATTTCTTATGGTATTTGTCTTTCTCAGTCTGACATTTCACTTAGCATAGTGTCTTCTAGTTCCATCCACATTATTGCAAAGGTAAGATTTTATTCTTCTTTATGGCCAAGTAATATTCCATTGTGCAAATGTACCACAGTATCTTTATCCAATCATTTATTGATGGGCCAATGTCACCCCAATAAATTTAAGTAAAAACATTTGCATTTCTTTCCCTGTTGTTTGGAATCCTTCTAATTCACCAATGCTCATTTTTGTTTAAACTCCCCCCACCCCGGCAAGAATTTTGCAAGGAAATAAAAAATGCATGTAAAAGGAGACAACATAGGGTCACCAGCATTTTTCAGTAATCTCAAAATCATAGTTTCTTTTAAAAATGAAATAGAGTCTTTGATTTTTATGTCAAAATCAAACATGTTAAGTTGAGGGGTGCTAATATTGAACTATTCTTTATTCAATTTAATAGTGTTTAATTCTGGAAATGTATTAATTCTTGTATTTCAAGTTCATTGGCTTGTGACGCAGAACATACCATCCTTGTTTGTGTCTGTGCCATGGTGCTGATGCAGGAACTTAACTAAGAGTTCAGTGCCAGCTTTATTACCAGTCAGCTTGCTAAGCTGCATATGTCTGAATTGTACTGCTTGGATAGTTCTGAATGTTCAAGCTGTACACCCTTAAGGCAAGGATTATTTCCATGGAAAACTACATAATACAATATGTTTTACTAGCACAAAATAATCAGTATCAAAATGGTTTAAATGGAAACCAACTAGTTTTGTGTACATCACATACAAAGAAGCAAATACACCCCAATGCATTTTGTCTATTTATCTTTTAGGATCAACTTTTATTTCAACTTTCAATAGAAAAGCTATTTAGAAGTAGACTTCACTGTCTGATGTAAATTTTGGTCAGCCATGCTACTACCAATTGAGCACATATTAACCTATACTTTTAGTTTGCCCATGAGTGTATTATTGTGTCTAAAAATCTATATAGAAAACCAAAAACAGCTGACTAATTATTGGCTAATTACTTTCTTATTTTTAATCACACTATGTGTGAGTCAAGAGTTGCTGGGAGATAGCCAATTATGACACATGTTCAAATCTAGGAAATATGACAAAATGACATTGCATGCAAATCTGAGGGAAATATGGTTCAACCTTAATGCAATCTGTATTTTATCAAAGCCATTGTGTTTTAGTACAGCATTGCAATGAGTTCATTCCAAAAGCAAGTGCCACTATGTACCTATTAACATTTTTCGAGAATAACTTTTAAAAACACTTCTATTATAGGAACTATTGCAATCTTTTCTAATGAACTGAACTCCAGAGTATAGATGGAAAGGGATAGAAGAATATCATTATTTACAAGAAAGAAACTTAAAAGCCTAATCACCATTGTGTTGGTTGTTTCATTTCATCTATGTGTTTCCAGCCATTTTTCACACTTGAGCTGATACTATACTACCAGTGAGGTGCAATGCTAAGGCCATCATGGGCAGAGGGTTGCTTTTTCTCTGAACTATTTTTTAACTTACAGTTTTACCACTGCTTTTCAAATACTTAGCTTCTTTTAATGCCTACCTTTCACTACTTGTGTTCTAAACTGTTAGGTAAATTAGAGAGTAAAATGATAAGAAAATATTCCTCGCTAAATCATCATCTTTTTAGTTCTCAGTTGGTATTTTCAAATTTGTTAGACAATAAAAACAAACTAAATTAATGCAGTATTAAATCCTAGGTTTAGGGAGTTCCCTGGTGGTGTAGTGGCTTAAGGCTTCGATGCTGGCGCTGTCAACGCTGCGGCCTGGGTTCGATTCCCAGCCAGGGAACTACCCACATATTTGGGAGAGAAAGGCCAATCTACCCAGATATCTCTATTCTATCCTTAAAAGAAGATAGCTGTCTCAAGTTACATTTTTATGTACTCTTAAAATTATAAATACAATTATATAATATATCCTTTATATGCCTTACACAGTGTTAGTGATAGCTGAAGGATAATAAAATGTTTAAAAATTAAATGTACGAAATTGACACTAGGGTTTAAAATTTAGTTTCAGAAACAAGAAAAGAGAATGATAAACTGTGCTAATCTTTTCAGAAAGTCTCAGAATTTTTATTTTTATATAAGCTACATAAAACTCATAGTATTCACATTAATGTGGATTGATACTATATGCCATATAGCTAGACAGATTCTCAGTATTCTTTTCCAGGCACACAAAATTTCTTCAGATCCACATTTGGTCCTTTCTCCACTCCTGCCTAAGCAGCACTGGGAACGATTCTCTAAGCCTACTGCTCAATATTCATCCAGCACAACATGTTGTTTCAGAGCCAGAGACAGGGACTGGGCCAGCTGAGTCTCAAGCACTGAATTTATCTAGCTGATAGTTTAAAACTGAGAAAGATAACAATAGCAAAATAAATAAATAAATAAATAAATAAATAAATAAATCAGACTGGGTCAAACATGCATAACAGATGGCATTAAAAGACTTGAAATTAGTAAAATATTTTGCATTTTCTTTATTTTTATTCCACTGTCTAATACTTGGCATTCTATAGGTATAAGCTTACCTCATGATAAAAAACACAAAATACCTATTATTTTGTAGATATCTGAATTTAGCTATGGCCTAAATTTTTATAAAATGATACTTTACTTGAAAAATATATTAACATACATAAACACTGTCATCAGAAAACTAACAACGTGGTTGAAGACTTACAGCATTCATAAACATAAGCTATGAACCAGCTTACAAAACAATTTAACTACAGGATTAAAGTCATAAATAATTATAAAAAATAAAGGATATAGTTTATAAGTATAATCATGTGTGAATAAAGTCAGACAAATATTTTTAAAATTCCATAAATGTACAAATGGAAGAAATGAGAAAGTGTCACAACACTGGAAAGTTTTTAATTCACTTAATGATTAGAATACAAAATAAGAAATGAGAGATGTGGAATTCAGAAGGATCTGATTAAGATCCAAAGGCCATGGCCAAACATTTAGAGGTTAGAGAAAACTGGAGCAGTGAAACTATTGGTCTAGACAGTTGCCACTACCAGTCAAAATAAAATGAAATTTATATCTTGCCTTTGAGCAGTTCCATTTACTTTGCTTGAAATTTCTGACTGTTTATTATCTCTGCAGTCAGCCTGACAGATTTCCTTAAACATTTGAATCCAGTAAGAAAAGAGGAAAAATATGTGGACTGACTCTTCAATTTCCCTCTGCAGACACAGCCCCAGAAGTTATTTCAGTCCAAAGAGACAAGAACAATGGCCAGAGTCTCCACGGGTTTCTCAGTGAACCAACAGGAAGATCAAAATAGACTCCAAATCCTTGAAGGTCAAGGATCTTATTGCCCAACTGGCACTAGCAGGTCACAGCAGAAACAGAGATCAGAAACTCAGTCTATTATTCACACAGCTGCCTGTCATGGGGCTGGAGGAAGAGAGATGATAGCTCCTATGCAAATGCCAAAACCCACCAAAATTTACCATCCTTTCTCTTTATCAAACACTCCCCTCAATGTTGTAAGTGTTCAACTACATTACAGAGTCCTGTAATATTTGTTCTCAGGGTTTCTGACAGCTCATAGTTTTTTCGTTGCCTCAATTGGCTCCTGGGAATTTCAACCCTGAACTCTTTTCTATGAGGGCACCCCACAATGCAAATATACATTTTAATGGCACGCCTAACCTCTTTTATAGGTACGATCTGATATTCCTTATTAATTTTCTCTATAGGTGATTCAACAAATATTAGTGTTTATCCACAGTATTTAATTCTATTATTTCACTAACCATACACTAACATTTTTCTATACTAAAATATTTATACTTTTATTCTCCTTTTCACCTAATTATCACATTTTTTTATTTTTAGAAGTTTTATATGTGCTTTTCCACCTCTACTCAGATATAACCGGTATTTAACATCATGTAAATTTAAGGTGTACAATGTCATTTCATACATTTAATATTGCAAAGTGATTACAAAATAGGATTTGATAACACCTCCATTACCTCACATAATTATGATGTTTCTGTGTGTGTGGTGAAATATTTAAATTCTACTCTCTTAATAACTTCCAAGTATAAAATACAGTACAGTTAACCATAGTCACCATGTTGTATATTAGATTCCCAGAACTTATTTATCTTGTAACTGGAAGTTTGTACCCTTTGACAGACATCTCCCAAATTGCCAAACCCGCCAGTCCCTGGAAACCACCACTGTACTCCATTTCCATAAGTTCAGCTATTTTAGGTTCCACATGTACGAGATACTGTACAGTATTTGTTTTACACTGTGTAACTTATTTCACATAGCATAATGTTCTCAAGATACATCCATGCTGTCACTAAATGGCAAGATTTCATTCTTTCTCATGAAGGAATGATACCCCATTGTTAAATACCACACTTCTATCCATTCATCCATCACAGAACATTTAGGGTATATCTATATCTTTGCTATTATAAATAATGCTGTGATGAATACAGGAGTGCAGTTATCTTTTCAAGATTAGGATTTCATTTCCCTTGGATACATAATCAGAAATGGGATTGATTTTGTTCAATTGTCTTTCTATGCTTTCTTGTAGCCTAATGAGTTGCTTTAGAAGAGATTTATTCTCTGTTGAGTAAATTGCACAGCACCATGTCTTTGAGGTCAGTTAGTGGAAGATTATTTTGCTCTTTTACTGGTGTAATGTTTCCTTAATTTTTCATGCTGCTTTAAGTATTGTGCTGCTGTCTTTGCAGTTAAAGTAGCAGTAACTTCTAGTTTCTACGTCTGACGTCAGGAGAGAAATACCTTCCATTATTCTGCTAGTAATTCTCATGATTTATCAGACCTTCTATGGACAGACCTGCTCCATACTTCTTGCTCTCTTGTGCAGAATTCTTAAGCCTTTATTCCTTCTCATAATCCTAAAATTAACCAAGCTGGGTGCTGACAGCCTCCTTTTTGCTTTCCCAAGGGCAGTGCTGAATGCGGAAGTTTGTGGTCTCTCTCTGGTCTGCAAATTCAGGGGGGCTTTCTGCATGTGCTCACTAGCCATGTGCCAAATCCTGCTTTCACCACCATCATGAGTACACACAGGCAGTTAGGGCATCCAGAGGTGAGGTGTCCCAAAGGCACATATGCAGGCTTCCTGATGAAATCTGTGATGCAGTAGTTGGATCTGCATGCCCTTGACAGCTTCTCTGCCAGGCCCTGGTGCTGTGCTCCTAGCTGCTCAACAACCTGAGTTGTGAATCCATGACTCAGTACTCTGGGTCAGGTGAGAGAGAAATGGGTCCCTTTGGCAGTGTCCTGCTCAGCTAGGGAAGCTGGGTACTCACTCAAGTGCTCTCACTTTCCCCATGGAAGAAATTACAGGCCAAAATGGGCTCTCTGGGCCCTGAGCCGTCACCTTGGTGGTTGGATGACACAGTTGAAGTCAAGTTGTTCTTACACGCTCCAAGGAGTCCAATCTTTCTTTCTTTTCTTTCTTTCTTTTTCTTTCTTTCTTTCTTTCTCTCTCTCTCTCTCTCTCTCTCTCTCTTTCTTTCTTTCTTTCTTTCTTTTTTTGTTCCAATAAGGTACTGGATTATTGGATTTACACAAAGGCTGTTGTCCATGGGTGAGTGTATAAGTCAGTATTCTCCAGAGAATCTCAGACTGCAACCAAGAGGGGTCTGCAGCCAGGACTCAGGTCTGTATATACATCATCCCATGCATAAGGAGGGCATGGCTCTTCCTATTTCCCTTGGTACATGGTGCTGGATCCCACAGCTTCTACATGGCACTTCTGTCTGTGGCTGGATGTGAAATTATTATTTTCAAGGGAAGGGATGTGAGTGAGAGATGTCTTATTCACAAATCTTGCTAATGTCACAACTGAATCACATTCTTCCATTAAATTATTCATCCAGTTTTATTATTCATAAGAAAAAGTTAAGCAATATTGTGTATCTTAATTTTAAAAAATTTAAATAGTCTATCTCTCCATCTAAAATTATTACAATCTTTAACTGCATTATCAGTCATGCTTGTCCTTGAGAAACTTGCAATCTTGTTGCAAGAACAAATAAATTGATAATTTAAATAAATATTTATTAAAAACCTTTTCAGTAATAATTATCATTTTGTGCCTGTATAAAATAAATTAAATGCATGGAAAAATAATCAGACAAAATTACTTCACTTATATAGACTTTTCCCCAAAATATGTAATTAAGAAAGTTAAATTTTATCACTTGTAATTGTCTTCACAAGGAAGTTATTATATAGTCAAATGTTGAATCACATAAAATGATAAATTATCACATCTGTCTCAAAAGCTAGAATTAGATAATAAATCACCACAAAGAAAAGCTGAATAATTAGGTGCACAATAAAAATAAGAAATTTGCAAAAATCAATTGCATTATAGATTGCAGTCATCAGCTATATACTACTTTTTTAAATTATTTTAAAATTTGTAGCAAATTCATTGCAAATGGCATCAAATTTAAACTTATTTTTTAAATTGATGGCATTAGTACTTGAATTTTTAGTAGAAAAAGCATTTTGAAGAATAAAAACTTTTCTTCTATGGGAGTATTTTACCTCTATAGAAATACATTCCTATAATTTTAAAATCAAATGAGTCAATACTTTTCTCCATTCTAGTAGTTTTATTTTTCTAAACAATTGTATTTATTTATTAAAGTTAACAAAATGTAAACTTTGATGTATTTCTAAGTGTAAATAATTATTAATCTACAATGATTTCTTGGTAGTAATCTGTGTAAAACTGACTTCTATAAAACAACCTGGTGGAAATCTTTAAGTTTTAGCTAAGGATCTTTGCAAGTAGTTTATTTAAAAGAGATAACTGGGGATTTATTTCAAATTGGACAGGAAATAAATAACAAACAAAACAGAGTAATTTACTCCTACTTCACTTCAAATACAAAAGAGGAAAATAAATGTCAATACTATAATAGTACACAAGCTATTTTTTTCCCATTTCATTGTCAGAGTAGTCTGGTCCATCAAAATATAGAGATGTTGATGACACTAAAATATAATAGGGAATTCTAAGGGTTTCAACTTCTGATCAATGAAAGAGTTAGACTTCATGTAAATGTTATAATGTTATGTTCAACTGCTAGTAAAATAACCTTGCCACATAGGCATATTCTCTTTTCTCAGAGATTCCATATCACCACTCTCCAAAATTATTTGATAAATCAAAAGAATATATATATATATATATATATATATATATATATATATGTGTGTGTGTGTGTGTGTGTGTGTGTGTGTGTGTATTTAGAAAAAAGTAAAGAATAGCCATCTTCTCTGGCTCAGAGAACTGAAACATAGCTTCTGTTCATAAAGGGAAAATTGCTACCAATGTGCACAAATAAATTTAAGAAAAATATCCAGATATTGCCTGCAGCTTAATTTTTCAACTTCACGACTTCATAGGCCTAGAAATAATTTCAAAATTGTATTTATGATGAAAGGTGAATGTTGAAATGAGGTACAATACTAACTTACATTATGTAAAAAATAAAGGAAACATGGAATAAACCCGAGATAGAAATAATAAATGATCTTTAAAGGTAATCACATTTGAATATTGAAAATTATTACAAGTTAGAAAATTAAAACTATAGAGTTACTCACCAACCAATATTCACTAGTTTTGTACTATATGCTTAACATTGTGAGAGTTTCTAAAGCAGAAAAGAAATATAATTCCTAATCACTAACCAAAAAAAGCTCACAGTGTGAACGGAGCAAATGAAAATGCATGAATAGTCTTAGGGTAAATAAATACAATGTGTGTTAATGTCATAACGATTGACTTTGGTATACATACATTAATTTTAAAAATGTAGTATATTTGTATTTTCCATAAATAATTTTAATTTACTAATTTATAAAAGTAGAGATAAAATAGAAGGTACTACACTTCCAATTCTAGTTAAAATGTAGATATTGTAAGGTATTGTTGCTTCAACCCTAATGATAACAAACAGCTTGATGAGCTACAAAATTAATTGGTTAAAATTTCCACACACAGGTGATAATGCAAAGAAACACAAAAATATCCTACAAGATACAAGCCCATCACTGAAGAAAATGCTCATCTCTGGTACAGTGAAAATAAAAAGACAAAACCATCGTTGATGGCCATAAAGAAAAACCAAAGTTTAGCAAACTCTTTTGTTTTTTATTAAATTTATTGGGGTGACATTGGTTAATAAAATTATGTAGGTTTCAACTGTATAATTCTGTAATACCCCATTTATAAATTGTATTGTGTGCTCACAACCCAAAGTCAAATCTTCTGTCATGATATATTTGACTCCTTTAACTCTTTCTGCCTTCCTTCCTCCCTCCCTTCCCCCTGGTAACTATTAAACAGTTATCTGTGTCTATGAGTTTTTGTTTGCTTGTTGCATTCAGTATTATATCCCATATGTGGGTGAAATCATATGGCTCTTGACTTTTTCTGTCTGATTTATTTCACTTAACATGATATTCGTAAGATTCATCCATGTTGTCACAAATGGCAGTATTTCCTATTTCCTAAGGGCTGAGTAATATTCTACTGTATGTATGTTCCACATCTTCTTTATGTAATCATCTATTGAAGGATGCTTTGTTTGGTTTGATGTCTTGAGCACCAGGAAAAATGCAATTAATATAAGGGCACCTATATCTTTATGGATAAATGTTGCCCCCAAATCATACATACCATGTAATTTCATTTACACGAAGTAATAGGAAATATGAGCTAATTTACAGTAACAGAAGGCAGATCAATGCTTGGGAATAAAAGAGGGGCAGAGGTGGAAAGATGTGAATGTAAAAGGACAAAAGGATATTTTAGGGGGAATGGTTCGCTATCCTGATCAGGGTGTTTTTTATGGAGAAGTACATATGCCAAATTCTGTCAAACTGTACACTTTAAACATGTGAAGCTTATTATATATCAGTTATACTTCAATGAAACTGTTAAAGCATTCAAAACAAGTTATAGAACATAACTATATATCAATTATATCTTAATAAAACTGTTAAAATTTTCAAAACAAGTTATAGAACAAAGTACCCTCTCCACTCTCAAGTAAAGATGTCCACGTTTTTCTGCAAAGACGTGTTTCCTGTAAATGGCAATGTTGTTTGATAAAATGAGATGTGATCTTGGAATAGGAAGCTACAAATTATTGTCCACATCTGACTGTATTTAGTGGAAGATCCTGAATCATTGATCTTTGTGGTCTTTTAATTCCCTTTTTAAAGTGAACAGCAGAGCTAATTAGTATAATATTTTTATACAATTTAACACTGTAAAGATAAAGAGGTCTGCCATTCTCTGGTGTGAATTTTAGCATTTATTACTGTAATAAATGTTCATGTTCAGTGTCTCTCTATTCAATCCAGATTATTTACAAATGGTAACTAGCCTATGAAAACAGATTCTACATACATTAGGAGACCCAAATGCATTAATATGTACCTGTATCATAATTATAAGTATTATCATGTATTACATATATTATTTATAACAGTTTATATAACATAAATGCATTTATCCTTACCATTTTCTTTAAATGTAACTAATGATATGATGGATAAATGATTTTTAGTTATCATGAAAATGTTTAAAAATAGCAACCAGTTATCTATTTTTCAATTTTCCTTGCATTTTTTTTCTTTAGTTGCATTCTTGCCAGGTGCTTAATTTCTGGGCATAGAACAAAATGAGGTTATTTCCTCAATTATTCCATATGTTAACAAGATATAGGAAGAGACACACTGAAGCATATGACTATCACTGAAAACTTTTTCACAGGAAAATTGAGATCACCTAATATATAATTACACTAGAAACGTTTTTTTTAAATTTCAAATTGATTGGCACTGTGTTATGAAAGAGGATTTTATTAATTTAGTTATATTGAAAAGTGGCAAAGTTTTTTTTATCTATCTTACTATACATCGTGTATTATACCCAAATGGGATAGCAATGACATCATATTTGGACTATTCTAAGAAACTGATAATTTATACTAATAAACACGAACTCTCTTAATGGTCATTTAGAAGAAAAATGAAAAAATTTAGTTATAAGTGATCTACAAAAGTTATAGTATTTAAAATCATATCTCAATAACATATTATTTTCAACTCTATTGTGGAATGTGTCATATAGAGACTTGAAAGATATGTATATTCAAATGTACAATGACTTAATTTACAATGAAAATATATTTCATATAATTAAATTCATTTAACTTATTGATTCTATTTGTTAAACTCATTAAATCAATTTGACATTATGACCTAACTAATAAAGTTGATGGATACTCTAGAAATAGAACATACTTACAGTTTATTCTTTTTTTAGAGAATCATAAAATACACCTAAATGAAGTGGGAAATCTTTAAAAAAAAGTTTTCATTCTAAGAACACATAAAAACATGTCAACTAGCAAATCTACCTAACTTTTATTTATTTATTTATTTATTTATTTATTTATTATTTTGCTTTTTGGTATGTGGGCAGCTCCCCGGCTGGGAATTGAACCCAGGCCGCAGCGCTGACTGCACCAGTGCTGAAGCCTTAAGCCGCTACGTCATTAGGGAACTCCTAACTTTTAATTTTTAATTTAATAAAACTACAGATGAATGATTTTTAAAATAAAATAATTAAAGAGAGCAGATTTCTTAGCTTCTTGGAGTTTTTAAAATAATTTGCCAACACACATTGTCTTTTTCCATTATAAACCATGATAATTTTAGCATATGAATGACTTTTATCATGCATTTTTAATAAAATCATTTTCTAAGAAATAAAATGACTAATATTTTTATATTTTAAAATATGTATATTAAAAATGGAGCCTGTCACATTTATATAAAGCAACATTCTCTAAAACTGGTTTAAATTAAACTTAGAACTCTTTCCATTCTATGTGCAACCATGAATCTCTAAACGAGCCAATTTAGAAAAAGAAGAAGAAAAGGTAATGTGATTCCACAACCCAACTTTGCACATATCCATTAAAATAATTAGGTAAACCTTGAACATGTGTGATTTTCCACCTGTAGAAGTTATATTTAATATTAAATTATAAATTATAAATCCAAATTAATTTAATTTAATTTATACTTACATATTTATAAAAATATGTTTTACACTGATCACATAAGTTTATTTTTATTTTCTTTTAAAGTTTATATGAAAGGCCAAAACACCATCCTTTATTAATTACATTCTATATCATTTTGGAATAATAATTTTAAGCAAAGTTATTTATAGAGTTCTTTCTATCACAATAATATCTAATTCTAAAGTGTTCTATATTCTTATGTATGAAAAATGGCATCTTTTATGAAAATATATGTAATATTCTACTGTTCAATAGTAAAATATGTCTAATAGTCTATGAATATTATCCTAGAATTTTCTAATACAAAATAAAAATATTTTAGCCATACTAATTGTTATTGAAATCTCATGTGTACCTAGTGCCCTCAAGTAATAAAAGGCAAGCAACTCTTGGCGGAACTATAGGCATGGTCATAATTGAGATTCAGATCATGGATACTCATCTCTAACGAGCTTTTCCTGAATCCTCACCCCAGCAGAGATTCAGCTAAACCTTCTTTGCAGAACTCCATGAACTCCCCAACAAATTAATTTTTCAGTCACAACCTACTCCATGAACTCCACACCTTCTAAATTATTCAGTCATAACCTGTGACTCTGGAGGGCAGTCTTCAGAACATATCATTCCCTATACAGGGGATCTGCTTCTATATGGGGTTGTTTATGATACAGTAATGTCTTCCCACACTTACACCCCATGCTTGTTACAAGGTTGGCACTCAATAAATATTTGATGAATTAATACTTGCAGGTACTAATGAATCTAATAATTAAAATGTATAGTTTTCCTAAAAATTATGACAAGAAATTAAAAATAGATCTATAAGCTTGAAAACTAAAAAAAAAAAAAAAAAAAAAAAAATTGAAGCTAAAGTGGTATTTGCAAAATATATTTCCAATAGTTGACTATAGTGGTTCCAAATTAAGAGAAACCTCTCTAATAATTCCATTTTACATTTCCATATTTAAGTATATAATTTGCAATAAGTAATTTGGTTTTGTTTACACCTTTCTTTTATAAAGCTTCTAGGTATTATTTCTTTTCCCATATGTTTATCCTTTCATTACCTTAATGGCCCCATACATGAGATTAGGGTTTATATTTCTGCCTAAGCAATAGTGACATAATTGTTGACTTGCTCGATAATTGCACATTGGACAAAGTCAAGCATGAAAAAAATACATCAAAGTGAAATAAATGTATGTATCCAAAAATGTGAACTAACAGTCCATATAATTCAAGAAAAAGAAAGATTTGACGAGAGAGACTAAAAAATATGTATACAGGAGAAAAGAGTAATAACACTTTACTTCCTAAAATAAAATATAATTTTACAATTTTCTGTTTTGCAACAATTTTGATTGTATATGAATTTAGCATATATTAACTTCCACAAACAATTTTGATTGTATAATATATGCCAGGCCCTCTGATGACATCCAAGTTAAATATGAGGAGACATGGACTTTACCCATCAGATTCTCAGCTGTGCAGTGAGTTTAAATCACCTGCCATACTGATGTTCTTACTGAATTTTACACGCCTTGCAATGAATTATATAATAAAGAGAGCTTCACTGAGTTGTACAGTCTCATGACTTCAAAATATTTCAAATGGAAATGACATGCAAACCATTCTCCCACTTTCTGCTTCATATCCATACAAAATTTTGGCTTTAAATAATTTCTAATTTTGAAATCTGTACTACATTCTCTATCACCAACTTTATATCATATTAAAATTTTATTTCACTATTATCATGTACCACATATGTACATATAAGCTATTAAAATATAAGCAAAATAGAACATTAATCTGAAAAGTCTTCTGTGTACTACTATATTTCACAGCATTCTTGATTAAAAAATAAAAATAATACTATTCTAGTCACATAACAATAAAATATATAGCTAAGGAACAGCCTTGTTTTTACAAGTTTGGATCTTAAATTATTTGGAAGCTGTTAGAAATGGTATTATTCTGTAAACTCATTCTAGTACAAAATTAGAGTTTCTAATTATTTCATAACAAGTTTCAGATGATTTTTATGTAGATTTTAAACCAAAATTTCCATGTCATGTAAAAATTGCACAAAATATTTTCACTTATTTCTTTGGGTAACACGATTGTTACCCAAACACTTCTGCATGTGCCCAATACTAACAGTAATGTAATGAGCTCACATACTGGTTGTAACTTCTCCAACAACAAATCACAAGTATAAACAACTCAGAAGTACACCACACAGCCTATAGGTAACTTTTTTTAAATGCCAGAAGAGGAAAAGAAAAAGAAAACAAAAGACTTTATGATTTACACATATGATTTCTTTCAAAGGTCACTTGCTCTAATGTTAGAATTTTAAGTAGCATGGTTATTTGTTTTCCTTGAACACAAATTTTCATCTTTACATCAGCAGTTGAGTAAGCAGGTATTATATTAAAAGCAGGGAGAAAGCACAGGTTGCTCTCTGAAGGTCTGGCCAATGTAGCTGAGTGTACAGAGAAGAAGAAAACTTAAAACAGAACAATGAACTACTCAACAATTTTAAGAGACATACATGAGGAGAAACTAGGCACAGTATATTTCCAGACTTCCCTTTTAGCATGTAAGAAGCTCGAAAGTCACCATTGTGTCCTAACAACATACTTGAACATATTGAAAAGCTAATACAAGGAGGCAAGTCTTACCTGCTCAGAGGCTCAGGAGTGGAAACTGCTGTGGGAACCAGTAGAGAATGTAAGGAAGGTTCTAGAAAGTCTCTGTGGATGGCAGGTTCTTGTCCACCACTTACCTGATGGACTTGATTTTGAGGTTGGGCATGAGTGGTAGCAAGAGATACAGGGACTCCATGAGAGAGCTGCGGGATCAGCCTTCACCTCATCGGATTTTTCCATCTTGCTAGATAGAAGTCATGGTGGTGGGCCAGGGTGTGCCTGGCCCGTGACGATCCTGGGTGCTCACGTGTATCTAACAGGCAGGTGTCAAGCTGTGACTCTTTTTATTGGATGTGAGAGCTGCTGTAAAGAAAATCTGAGCTGTAATTGATGAGGGAGGAAAACAAAAACCTGAGAAACACTTGTGAAATTCACTGTCCAGAGGCATAGGCTCACTAAAAGACTGAGACATAGGCAAGGGATTTGAGAGCACTTCTCCTCACCCCATACCTCACCACCCCATTCCTAAAGACCTGTTTACAGAGGCTCCTTTACCCAATACATCATGTCTGGCTATGAAGAGTCCCAGAGGCATACCACTAGACATAAACACAATTTGAAAAGAGAGAGCGAGCATCAGAACCAGACGTAGGAGGGATACTAGAATTATCAGGCTGGGAATTTCAAAACAATTATGATTAAAATGTAAAGGACGCTAATGAATAAAGTAAACAGCATGAAAAAATAGATGAGCAATGTAAGCAGCAGGGTGGAAGCCTTTTTCTAAGGTTTTGAAAAAACTTAAAAGAAATGCTAGAGTTTTATTGAAAACGTAACAGAAATGAATGTCTTGATGGGCTCATTACTATACCATTTTATAGTTGTTCTACAGTCCTTAAATATTCTGGGTTTTTTGTTTTAGATTTTTAGTTCTGTTTATCTCTTTTTGGGGGGGCTGGGTTTCAAGAATTCTACTGATACATCCTCTGAGCTAGAGGACAAGAAATTTTCTTTTCAGAAATACAGTTGTATGTGTAAGTTTGCATTATACATGTACCATCACAAGGCTATCATTTCCTGACTTGAAAAAAAAACTTTTATAATATATTTATATTGGCAAGTAGTTACCAAACTTCGAGAACATTATACTTGCCACCTTCTGTTTATCCTTTCAAATCTACTCTAGATGCTTCTGCTCACTCTCTTGAGAAAGAGACCTAAATAAACTATATACACACTTTTCTTTGTAGCTTCTGATCTGGTTAACGGAGAACCTGCTAAGAGATGAGAGCAAGAGAGTAGAGTGAACGCGGGGTACCTGTTATCTTTCCCCAGGACTGTTTTTGTTTGGCTGTGTCCCTCATCTGAAGGCTATGAATTCTCTCCACGTAGCCTTTTCTACCTGGTTCTCCCTATTGGGGTTTGATAACAACTCTCTTCCTCTCTTTGAGAGAATTAAATCTCTATTAATATTTATCTCTGGGTTTATTGCTTTATCCCTTGTGTTTGCTCTAAGCCCTCCTCATAGTACCTATCTAAATAATCCCTATTACTATGCCCTCTTTGAGTTACACTAATTTGAATGAGCCAACATTTTCCAGCTGACAAATTGACTAATACAAAGATATGCTTTTCAAGAAAATCATACTAATTTACAATATACTGTAAAAATGTTTATAGTAATGTTAGAGAATCAATTTTCTGAGCATATGAAAATAATGATATTCAAATTTCTTAATTTTTTAAACATAATTCTCATTTTTCCCTAGCTACATATGAGAATTTATAACTTCTTACTTAAATTTAGTACTGAGTCACCACAGGTTACAGACATATAGGTAAATACACACCAAGAACTTAAATTGCATCAGTAACAGTAAAAATTAAAAAAGAAAGAAAGAAAAATGTTAAGAATGTTTTGAGAGGAAGAATGTATGGTAACTAAATGTTATTTTTACATTGTGTCATGAAAAATTTCCCACTTGAATTATTTTTTCCTAAAAAACTTCTTTTCTTATAAATACCATCAATTGAATAACCAAAACTGGAAAAAAGGGTGTGAATCTAGAGAACTTCATCTTGTTTAATTTTCTGAATCCAATTTCTGACTAAGTAAACATCTTGAACATCTCTCTTATATGAACCTTTATATCCACCATGACTACCAATGAATTGGACCAAGCTCTCACTGTCTCCCAACTGAAATATTACAACATTAATATTGATTATTTCCTGTCATGCAGAAGTTTAAATTAAATAAATATTGAAATTAGTGAACTGATTATTTTCATATAGCTCCGTGTAGAAGA
Organism: Lyroderma lyra; assembly: GCA_004026885.1. Classification (NCBI taxonomy): domain Eukaryota; kingdom Metazoa; phylum Chordata; class Mammalia; order Chiroptera; family Megadermatidae; genus Lyroderma; species Lyroderma lyra. Next base: position 77,537 of record PVJL010004242.1, read on the forward strand.
TAACATGTTATCCATGACTAGAAAGAGGTGAGATATTTATACCTATAGATTTTGGGAGCATGAAGAACAGCCAGTGAAATGGCCCTAAGGTGAGAATGCACCTGGCATATTGGAGTAACAGAGAGTCCAATGTGTGGCTAGATTTGAGTAAATAAGGGGGAGGATGGTAGATGGGAAGGTCAAATGACATACCCTACCATTTAAGGGTACAACATGGGATTTACTTTTACTGTTTCCACTAACATGCTATCGGCTATGAATTATTTACATGCAAAAAACAGGCTATAGTAGTCTTTATCTAAATGGCCTCTTACCAGGATAAAAGGCTTTTAGTATAGACAAAGTGAACATTAAAGGTTAAAATCAAATAGAATTTCTATCACATTGTGTATGTATTTTAGTGTGTGTGTGTGTGTGTGTGTGTGTGTGTGTGTGTGACAGAGAGAGAGAGGAGAGGGGCGGGGAGGGAGAGGGAGAGAGAGAGAAAGAGGGAGGGAGAGGGAGAGGGAGAGAGAGAGAAAGAGAGAAGATTTTGTATTTTTAAGTTTGAACTGAACTGCTTTGGTTGAAGTAATGGAGGTGCGGGGAAGGGTGATTGAAAATTCAAATCTCAGTATCTGTCTTTTAGATTCACTACATCAGTGATCTTTCAGGTTCCAAATAGCACAATATGATAACTAACTTACTATATTTGACCTTGATGACATATTAAATCAAAACTTTTGGAAAATGTTTTAGAAAATTATATCTGACATGAAATAAGTGTGAACTATATACAAATAGCAATGTATGAAATTGCATTTGAAAGCATGGATTCATTATTTATTAACTGTTTTCTCTTTATGATTCATGCTTTGCTTCAAGATGATGGATACATGTGTCTTCTGTTTCAGGAAAAAGTCAATGGGACAAACTGAAGTCACTGATCAAGAATATCTAATAAAATCTCCAAATGCAGTTTATGTTGTATATAAAATTAGCTACCAAAAAAGTGAAAAGAAACAGATGGCCGACAAGAAAATACTGAATTTAAATAATTGGGTCTGTTATTAACTAGGGGATAGAATTTATGCACAAATATGGCTGACAAATATGAGATTTTACAAAAAATTTTTGAGGTCAATAAAATATTTATATGCAAAAAAATAAATGGTAACTAATGATAATGTTATATACATAAAGTCATGCTGAGATAATGTGCTACAATTTAAGAATTTCTAAATAAAAAGTTTTAGAAAATATCAAAGAATAAACATCTATTAATGAGATGTAGCATCTGCAGTTGATTTTTCAATTGATAAGAAATCCCCAACAAATTTGAGTGTATGACAATTAAATTTTCTCATTAGATAAAACCTGGGTGATATCTATACCTCAAGCATATAAAATAACTGTATTTTAAAGCTCTGAGGAAATAATTGTAGGACAAAGGTATACTAATTACTTAATGCTGCATAAAATACCACCCCAAAATTGGTGACTCTAGGAATATGCATGTATTACTGCAAATAAGCAGACAAGCCTAATAATCTGAACTGGTATTTGTAGCGGTTCTTCTTGCTTCAGCTGTGCTTATCCATGAATTATGGAGCTTGCAAGAATACTGCAGGCTGTTTGATCTATAATGTCATAACTCTGTGTGTGAAAGTTGGCTGGCTATTGGCCAGTGGTTATTTTTATCATGGTATAGATCCTAGCGAATAGTATGAAATATGCAAGGCTTTTAAGGCCTATACTTACTGGACTAGTTGATATTCCACCACTTCTGATTCATCACACTGATCAAAGCAAGTCATAAGGCCATCTCAGATTCATTCCTATTGGGAAACAGATATCACTTAATAGAACTCTGAAGTCATATTGCATAGGACATGAGATATAGGGAGGAGGACACATTCAGAAACCAATTTATCATGCCCTACTCCATACACTCAAAATTCCTGTCTCTCAAACTTACAAAATGTATTCAATTTACCTCAAGAATTTCTAAAGACACATCAAATTGGAAAGTGGTAACTGTGAGATTAAAATGCAGAAATTGTCATAAGCTTTTGTGGCTAAGGAGAAAACCTTCACTTCAGTGGATACCAAAAACAAGAGTCCAAGGAAATCACCCTGGGTATTTCAGTTGGGACAAGATAGAAGTTAAAGGTAAACAGAAAATTTAACTGCCAGTTCAAAGCCTGATATCTAGATTGAATTATTTCTATCCTGATTGATGAAGGTGTTCTGGCCCCATCACAACTTAACTGCTTAATGAAGGCCAAATAAATTCTTCCTGGAGATAAAAAATAGTATCCTGTACCCCAAATGTTTCTCCCTAATTTTGTATTTGAGTCTGATGTTAAATCAGAAAAAAACATCCAAAGGCACAAGAATTGACTAAAAATAAAAGAAGTCAACAAAAGAAACAGATGAATAATGTCCAGATATTTTGACCCAGATATGAAAGTTATCAAGCAAGAACTTTGAAATAACTGTATTTGAAATGAATTAAACGAGTGCAAAGAATTGCAAAAAAACTGAAAATTATGAAATAATTTAGTAGACTTAGTAGAAAAGAAAAAATTAAGAATTCAATTCAGATACCAGTCGATCAGATAGCCACCTTCACCATTGCATAAGAGGATGAAAGAAACAAGATGTGACTGGAGACTTGGAGAAAATGAAGAAATTTCTGAAATACATTTAAGACTAGCCTTTAGTCTACTAAAATGCATTGCACTGTCCTTTGGTTAATATAGAATGTTAAAAGTTTGTCAACAAGATATAAATGGTGTTTGTCACCTCAATCACTAATTATATTACTTAATAAAATAATATAAATATTATTTAATATGCATTTTGTTGTATTTATTTCATCTTTAATTAAATAATCTTTTAGTTTCTGTTTAAACTCATGTGATAAGTACCTAGGATTAACATTAACAAAGCATGTGTGATGTGCATGGACTTCAACATATAAGCTATTTGGAGACTTACATATGTTTTACTTTGAATTCTGAAATGTAACAAAACAAATTAAAAATATAATCATAAAATTTGAAATAGCAAATTATGTTTTGTCATCTCATTTGACAACCTAAAATATTGATAAATCATATTTGTACATTGTGTATATTATAAGGAATTAGAAATCATCTTATAGAGGAAATGCAGTCATTCTACTCTATATTAAGTAGGGATTGTAAATAAATATATAAATACATGACTAATACCAACCCATTGCAGTGAATAATTTATTAATATTCTCATTATACTGGCAAATTAAATATGGGTGGATATAACAGGCAGCAATTCATTCTGAAAGAAGAATGGATAAATCAATGTTAATAGAATAGAGAGATCAAAAAGATGACTCGGCTAAAAAGGCTAAAAAGTACAGAGAAAGCTGTTTACAAGGAGTCTTGATGTTAGCCTAAAGAGTAATGTTTTCACTATTTTGCATCCTTTCTATCTTATTTTAGATTTCATTACTTTCAGGAAAAGGATTGATTACAACTAGCTCCCAGATTTGATTTCTAAAATTTGGATATCTAACTGTTAACTCAAAGTTACCTCAAACTTTCAATTGCAATATTTTTATTCATATCACCCACCTTATTTCTCATTCTTGTCATTATATTTGTATCCATCCTGTTTATTCCCATGTTTCACATTAGTAACCTGAAGTCATTCATACTTAACATGATCCAGGAAACTTTCATTTTCAAATATTAAAAAAATGTATTATTTTTCTAAGCTGCAAATTTAATATACTTTCTATTTAGAAAGTAATCATTAATATTTCTAATAACCATCATATGATAACAATATCTTATATATTTTAGAAATTCTTTGGGTAATTTGTGGTCTTTTTTTTTTTACATCACTTTAAAATTTTATGTTGAACTTTTATACATAACTGATAGCAAATCTAACACCCTATTAAATGAGAGAAAATATGTGTAAACAATGCCCCCATTAAGGAGTTAATATTCAAAATATATTAAATAAAACTTGTACAACAATAAGAAATACTTTTAACATAGTTTTTCCCATGGAATGAATAGTAACTGAGAGTTCATTTTACTTTCTTTGTGACAGTTGAGAAATAGCAGTTGTTTAACAGAAGTAGCTGTGATATATAAAAGCTTTTTCCTATGGACCAGCTTTGATTCCACATCTTAATATGCATGCTGTAGGTTATAAGCCATTAGTATAGTTCAAAGTTAAAGTTACATTAAAATTTTAAATGTGTATCATAAGAATCACAGCATTCCTCTGAATACTGGCTGTCTATTTGAATTCATTATGTTTGCCAAGCTCATAGTACAAATTGGCACATTTGATACTAATAAATATGGAAATCCTCTATAGAACTTTAAAACTTTCACTAATCTTTATACTTTCAGCTCTTGACCTATAGTTTGATATTCATTAAAAACTTAGCAGTACCCATTTATGGTTAAGCAATATACATAGTATATTCATTTTTCCATTATTACTAGTTCAAGTTGAAGGAAGGACATTTGAAAATATTTGTCAATGCATCATGACAATAATGTGTATAAATGCATTTTCTTCTTTGTTTTAACTGCTTTTAAGAAAGAAAAATCATACATACACAAAACAAATGTTTGATGCTATTTTACCAACTTAAAATGTACATTTTATAAGTTTTCAGAGAAACTGTATGACATACTGTCAAAATGTCTATCCCTCTGAAATTTTATAGCAAAAAGAGCATATTACTAAATAAAATTATGTGACAGATTGTGATCACTTCTCATGGAAACTTCCAGCTTTGTTTTAATGATAGCTTAAAATACAGTCTATGTACATTAAAATTTACTTTTAATAAGACAAAACAATATAAAATAAATTAATTATATAATAAGGTCTGAATATTCATTTAATACAAGTAGAGTCTTGACCCATAGCCAAAAGGGTTGCCAATCAAATACAAAATTAAAACTTATAACATTATTTTTTTCAGTACACAAAAATCAATAATAGGACCAACACCTCTCAATATTGTTTTGCTGTATCATTTTTTTCTTAAAAATAATAAGCATCGTATTGACATTCACTCTGTTATTCTCTTAACTGAATTCCTCTACATATCATCTTATGTAATTTGAGAATATTAATGTATCACCATGTAGAGATGACACTTGTAACACAGGTAACAAAAAATTTTCAAACCAAGGATCAAAGAGACCATTATATCTTAATAAAGCTTAAAAATTCTTGGCCAATTCCAGGCATATGGCTTCATACCAGTAATCACCAATGGAATTTTCAATAGATACATGGATAAAAATTACTTTAAATTAAAAATAAAATGCTTAATAAATATGTATAAATTATTTTTTCAAAATGCAAACAAAGGCTTACATATTTAAACTGTAAGATATTGATGAAAGAAAGTGGAGATGACATGAATAAATGAAAAAGTAGTTCATGTTTAGAAATTGGAAGAATTAATACTGTAGAAATACCCACACTATACAAAGCAATATACAGATTTAATGCAACCCTTATCAAAATTCTATCATTTTTTCATAGAAATAGAACAAAAATACTTTAAAAATTGTATAAAACCATAAAAGACTACAAATAGCCAAAGCAACCTTGAGTGTTGGGAGCCATGCAGGCTGGCTTTAGGGAAGCCAAACTTGTTTTGTTTCTTGTAGTGTTCCTTTCTGCACCTGGAGGGTGTTTACTGCTTACTGAGGAATGTGGCTGATATGGCCAGTTCCTTGGGAGACACAAAAGAAAGAAGACTATCTGGGTACTTGGAAGAATTGCCTTGGGAAACTGACTCCCTCTCTTTTACTCTGACCTTCAAGTTATCTGGTAGAGAGTCAAGGGTGTGTACTGCTCACTGAGGTATGTGGCTGATATGGCCAGTTCCTTGGGAGACACAAAAGAAAGATAACTATCTGGATAATGGAAGACATGGCCCTAGGAAAACTGACCTCCTTTGCTTACTCTGACCTTTATGCTATTGGTAGAGAGTTAGTGATAGTTAATGATCTGCTTTTGAATGAGGAAATGCAAATTTGTTTCTGCTGTACTGCATGTATGCTGTGTGTATATATTGGTGAGGGAAAATAAACTCGGGGCTGGTTGCTAAGAATGCTTCCAGTCCTCCTGCACCCTCTTTGTCTCTTTCTCTTTTTGTTTCCTTAAACCTCTCCCCCCACTTCAGGTGCTGTTCTCTGGAATGCCAAGGCAGGACCCCGGCACTTGAGGAAGTACAGAGCAGGAGACATCATGTTTCCTGATTTCCAACTAGATTAAAAAGCTATAATAAACAAAACAGTATGGCATTGGCATGACCAGAGATACATATGAGGTTGGATAATTAAGTTTGTGAATTCATCCTAGAAAAAATTGCTATATACCTCATTGATGAATATCACTATGGTCACTTTTGAAGTACTCCCCCTCGGAAGTTATGCACCAACGCAAGTGCCTAGTCCACCCATTAAAGCAATTTTGGAACTCCTTTTCTGGAATACCTATTAGAGCTGTCATGCTACCAAAATCTCATAATTAAGTTCAGGAACTTGCCACTGTGCACTTATGTTTGCAACACTGTATAAACAACTTGGTAACTTGTCACAACCTTGCTGAAGGCTCAGCAACAGCTTGATGACCATTCCAGTAAAAGAGTCCAAAACTGCTTTGAAGGGTGGATTAGGTGCTGGCATCAGTATATAGCTTCCCAGGGAAATATCTTAGTGATATTCAGCAATGAGGTACATAGCACTTATTTTAGGATGAGTTCGCAAAGTTAACTGTCTGAACTTGCAGATCAATAGAACAGAATAAACAGCCCAGAAATAAATATACAAATACGGTTGATTAATTTACAACAAAGAAGCCAATAATATACAATAGGGGAAAGCACAGCTACTTTAATAAATGGTGTTGAGAAAATGGACAACCACATGTAAAAGAATAAAACTAGACCAGTATCTAAAACAATACACAAAAGTTAATGATTTAAATTAAAGGCTTGAATGTAAGGTGTGAAACCATGAAACTCCCAGAAGTAAACAAGTATTAAGTTCCTTAAAATTGGTCTTAGGTTTAATATCTAAAAAATATAAAGAACTCATACAACTCAATAACAACTATAAAAATTGAACAATCTGATTTAAAAATGGGCAGAGGATCTGCATAGACATACAGATGGCCAACAGGTAGAGGTACATAAAAAGGTCCTCATCATTACTAACCATCAGGGAATTGCAAATGAAAGTAACAATGAAATACCACCTCATAACAGTTAGGATGGCTATTATAAAAAAAAAAAACAAGAAATAATATTTCTTATCAAATAGGAAGGTAGGTCTTCTTTTTCATTCTTGATATTGTTAATGTTTATTTTCTCTCTTTTTAAATACAATGTATTTTCTTTTTCATATTTTTTGAAAATCATATTTGGTTTTAGTGATATTTTCCTTTGATTTATGTTTTATTTTATCAATATCTGCACTTACCATTATTTTATTTTTAATGTCCACTTAAATAATTTGTTCTTCATTTTCAAGCTTAATGTTCCAGGGAAATATAATAGATCAATGATTTTTAAATTCTTTTATTGTAATATAAATATTTAAAGCTATAAATTTTCATTCAAGCATTGTTTTTATGGCTTTTTGCAACTTAATATGTGCTATTTTTATTATCACTTGTTCAAATACTTTTTATAATGTTTTTACTTGACACATGAGTAGTATATAAATGTAGACATTTATCTAAATGTTTTATTTTTGTTCATTTCTAAATTGATGTTTTGTGGTCAGAGCTCTTTCTCTACAGAGTTAAATGTTCTCCAATCTATTGAGATTTGTTTCATAACTAGCATATATTCTATCTTAGCACTAGTGCTATGCGGACTTGAAAAAATGTAAATTTGTAAAGTCTGCAGTTTTGAAGTTCTATGTTCTATAAATGTCATTTACATAGGGTGATTGAAGAGTTTCACTCAGATTTTCTATGTCCATATCGGAATTTTTGTCACGTTGCTGTATAAATTACTTACAGGGAAAAGTTAATGCCACTAACTATAACTTAGACTTGTCTATATCTTTTGTTAGCACTGTCAGTTATGTGCAATGTATTTTAAATCTGTTATTAAACACAAATAGATTTATAATTACTATAACTTACTAAATTAATCATTTTTCCTAATAAAGTGCCACCTTTGTTTTAAAAATTTGTTCTGTTTGGCTTTTTTGGTCTGATAGTAAGTAATAGAGCCAGATCTGAATGTTTATGTTTCTTACATATAGTCTTTTACAACTTATTATTTTTATCTGTATGTGTCATTATATTTTAAGTGTGTTTCTTAGAAGCACCATAGACTTGGGTCTTCCTTTTCTTAGGTTGTCTAACAATTTCTGCCTTTTGATTAGGCAGTTTAATACATTTTATTTAAAGCATTAATTGATATGATTGTTTTAGGACTTGTTAGTTTAATGTTATTTGTGGGCCTCATATGGTTTTCATTCCTCAGTTTCCCTTTTACTGCCTACATATGTCATAATACATATTTTAATATGAAATTTATTTATTAGATTTCAAGTTATATCTCTTCAATATTCTTCAGTAATTGCTCTGGGTATTATAATATTCATTGTTAACTTACCATAATTTATTTAGAATTAATATTGAATTATATTGGGCAATATATAGAAAATTCACCGTCATATATTTCCTTTCTCTGTAGTGAGGCTTAATATATATGCTATTTGTACATATATTATAAATCCATAATTTTTCTTCAGATATGCCTAAAATTTTAAAAGAGATTAATAAAGGAAAATTAGACACCGTTTTTTATATTTACATTCATGTATATTTGTTCCCATTTGTTTCCATATCTCTATATTGTGAGCTGGTGCAATTTCTTGTCAGCCTTAATAATTTTCTTCATAATATGTTGTATTGCTGGAGATAATTTCATTAATATTTATTTACTTATTTACCCACTTACTTACTTATGCCTTTAAGAATGCTGAGCAGCTAAAAATTGTTAATTTGTATTCAGTTTCCCTCTATTACTATTTAGTTACATATTTACTCTTATTTCAATGATAATTCTGGAAGTTACAAATATAATATTAAATTATACTAATCTAATGTAAATTAATACATTAATCACTACAAGATAATGCAAGAAACTTAGAAAGTTTTAGTCAACTAGCAAATTTTATATATTTTGACAACATAATAAACCTTTGCTTTAAGCAATATAACATCTATGGGGAAAAATATAGAAGAGTTAGACTCTTATAAACAAATTAGAACAAAAACTCTAGTCTAGTTGACTGTTTAATACAAATACATGGCATGAGAAGAAAGAGAAGAATAAACATAAAGAGAAGGAAAATGGTCAAACTCAGAAAGCAAATGGTAAAATAGAGTAGAAGAAGTGTAATCGTGACATGGGGGAAAATACAGAAAAAAGATAATAAGAAGTAATATACCTTCAATCTTTAATAAAAGCATTTTATACTCTATTTACATTCAGATATGTACTTAGAAAATGACACAGATATTATGCTTACATATAAATGGAAATACATTTCTATTATATGTATAAACAAAGGCCTAAATTTATAATTTTTATGTGATGACAGTTAAAGTATGCCTTCCTTGGCAATGCATACAATTTGATCAACATAAATATTATGTAAGTTAAGTTATATAAAAAGATCTATTCCTCAAACATTAGAAGACATAATCCTAGAATTAATATATGGGTACAATAGATGAAGTATAAATCACCATGAACTCTACAGCATCTTAAAAAGACATCCCAAGAGTCAACTCAAATCTCAAAGCAGGTTTAAGAACCTCAGCTGAAATACATTTGTAATAATGAAAAAATAAATCATACCATATTGTACTTTTTTAATAGTTTGAAATTTGCTTTTATTAAACCTGTATTCATTTAAAAAGATTGGGCTGTTTTTCTTCTTTGTGATAAAAGTTCTGAAAATGCAAACATAGACCAAAAAATGTGTTTCTGTTATTATCCCATGTGAACCAATATTGAAGAGTATCAGTGATGGTACTATTTTCCCCTTTAGATAGTCTCTCATAACAAAAGGATTTGAAATCTTAAATATACATATATTCCACAGACTGTATTCAAGAAGAATTTCTGTTTAGTCTGTGATAATGAAGACTACACAAATGATTTTAAAGACAGAATAGATAAGAAAGTCATTGTTGCCTCTGAGGCACTTAGAGCAGTCATAGAGTTTGGGCAGATGGCTAGTGTGAGGTTTGCTCCAACTTTGTGTGTGTGTGGTGGCAGTGGGGTGGCGGGGGGTGGTCCTCTTGTCCATCAGCCATGTCAGTGCTTCAAACAGATCAGATAATTGACACAAGGGCCCTCTGATTTCTTCAATTCCTATGCTTTTTGATTTGTTGGATCTAGTGGAGACTTTACTTAACCCCTGCTTACAAAGTCTCACCAATAATTTTGTACAGCATCTACTTCTTCAGAGGACACAATAAACAACTAGAAAACAAACACAAAATTTCTTGTGATGCTAAGTAACACACCAAACAAGGCACCACTTCTTTGCTACCCTTTACTGCAAAACTTCTCAAATTGTTGTCTTATTCTCCTAGTTACTCCGAAATTTTCTATTATACCAAGTTCTATCAGGTGGCTTTGCTCCCAGCAATCTGTGGATCCTGCTCTCACTGACGTCAGCGATTTATTGTGCTATTGCTAAATTCAGTGATCAATGTTTATCCCTCATCTCCCTTGACAGTTCACCTCCATTTGACCTCCTTAATTTACTTGATTTCTAGGATACTATGCTTTCTTAGTTTTACTATTATCTCATCAGCTGTTTTTGTTGTCGTGGTGATTGCTGCTGTTTTTAAATCTCTTTGGGTATCTCACCCACGGACCCAGGTTTCTATCCATGGTCCCTTGCTCTATTGTGATGGTCTTACTGATCTCATTCCATCTCCTAATTTTTAAATTGCCTATAATGCAAATTTATATCTCTATCCAAAAGTTCTCTTTCTCATATTTGTATACATAAATGTCTACTGGAAATCTTCACCTGAATATTTAATAAACATCTTAAATTTGACATACCCAAAACTGAAAAGCCAGCGGTTCACCTATTCCAATTCTGCTCCACATTCAGATTTCTCATCACATTATGGGTAAGTCTGTCAAATTGCTCACACGAAGAACTTTGTAATCATTATATTGATTTCTTCATTTGTAGACTATACTCTGCATTTTCACACCCAAGACTTTTGCTTAGGTAATTGCGCTGCTAGAAACCCTTCTCATTTCTCAATTTCTACCCTCACTTTAGCCTAGATCAATTTACTATTTAACTGATTCTGTAAGAAGCCTTTCACAGTTAGCCCTTACTCCTGAGATGCATATAAATTTGTGTTGATGGTATTTATAGTGATCTCCCTGGAAGATAGGAACCATATTTGTTTATTTGTTTTTTAAATCATGATCCTAAATATTACTTAGAGCTATGCTTTGAAAATAACTGATTGATAAATAATATGTCTTGCTGTCGTTTTCCCCATTAGCAGCATGGTGATAATAATATTTAGCTCATCTGCCTTGCAGCATTGTTAGATTTAAGTAAGATGCATGTGATGTACTTTCTCCACCGGTAAGCGTGATAAAAATATATCAGTTGTTATTCACTGAGAAGTCATTTTCCTGAAAGAAAGGTTATTAAAAAGCAATTGCAATCTTTAAAGTGAATTTTCTCTTGAATTATTATAAAGATACATGATATCCTCTTTTATGAACATAGAACAAGAAGTGTGTCTATCAGTGTATTTTTGAGTGACATACATCAATAGTAATTTGACCCCTGGTGTTGATGCCCCAAAAGTGCTATAATCTTTCATGAAATATTATGGTATAAATTATGTTAATTGAAAAATCAAAAGGTAAGGAAGGTAGCACACCCCAAATCTGATTGCTTTACTGCCTTCAAACATCCAGGGCTAAGTCACTCTCATCTTTTGACATGATTACAATAGCTTTTCATTAAATTATAAATCATAAGTGATACTCTATACAGTGAATATTTTCCAAGTATGTTATTTCTTCTTTCTTTATTGTATAGTTTGTCTAATAAAGTTCAAACTTCAATATATTCAATTCTACCCTAAAATGAATGAATATTGTATGTTAGCTCTATTTTTAATAAAAATCTTTAAAAAATATACTCACATCTATCAACATTTACTTTTCTATTTTTTAATTTTTTCATTGAGATATAATTGACATGTACAACATTAGTTTCAGGTATACGACATGATTCCATATTTGTATATATTGTCTATTCTATTTCATAGGTTATCTTTTCATTTTGTTGATGACTTCCCATAAATTATTTTTAAAATTACTAAACTGAAACTATCACAATGCAAAGGAAGACTATCAATAACTTCATTTACTGAAGCAATTGGAATCTTTAAGTATATTGATTTAAAAAAACTCCAGACATGATGTCCTCTCCAGTTAATCCATTGAAATATCAAAAATAAAATTCATTAATTTTATCCAAATCTCTCTAGGGAATTAAAAATTAAGATTACTTCCTACTTGTAATACAACAGTTTAACAAAACTACCTTGAAAAAAAGACATGAAAATATCTTATACAGTGTGTGTATATGATATTTAATATCCCTATGTAGCACACATTTCTTCATGCTCTCCAGTTGAGCACCCTACCTTTGCTTACTCAACAAAGTTATTAGAGAGAATTGCTCTATACCAGTAAATGTAATGTATTCACTGGGGCTACTTTAGAATCAAATAAGATGTGATAGCTATCTATTCATCAGAAGTTTGACTGGTTCTTCTCTTATGGGGTTTACTTCTGTTATTTATCCTTGCATCTGCTGCTCTTTCCTAGTTTTAAATAAAAACATGATTTTGGATTAATGCAATAATTTCTTATTATTACAGAGGAGTAAAACTATTTTATATCCTCTTTGCTAACCAAAAGTGATTATCCCACACACATTTTTTTTTTTACATTCTGAATTTGCTTTTAAGTTTTTAAAAGGGGGCAAATTGGGAAGTAAACAAAACTTACAATGTGTCAAGAATTTCTCCCACAAACATTCAAATGATGGGACTACAATAAGTTGTATGTTTTAGTATATTTATAATTTGGGAAGAATACACAAATAATATCTAAAAATATTCCATGCTCTATACCAAATTAAAGATAACATTCGAAAATTTTATGTTTTGTTTTGGATTTTTCCCCATAGCTTGTTTGGAGGTGGCAATAATGTTTAAATGAAAAAAGTCCCTTCAGAAGTACCAGAGCAATTTTTTATTTCCTAAACTGCATCTGCAATCTATACAATCCATGGATTTCCATTTGAAAAAAAAGAAAAGAAAAAGGTGAAGAAAGAGGGGAAAAAAGTATGACTATGGAAAAACAATACTTTTTTTTTAATTTTTGGTTAAAAACATTGCTTTATCATTAGCATGCTTAGCTTAGTCACAAGATACTTTGTTATAATAATGATGAGGAAAGCTTTAAAATATGAACAATATATTGTCTTTGGCCCAAGAGAATCTGTCTCCTTGTAAAGTGAAAATGGGATGTGGGAATTGGGTTTTTTCTGCCAGAATTTTAGGTACTCCCAGAAGCCTCTTCTTTAGGAGAAATACAATTAATTTCCACCTGCAGAGAGAGGCCTTTAACCTTCTGCAAGATAAAATGTGTAGAGCAGGGCCATCTACTTAATCATGTATCTTGGTTGCCCTACCATAAAAAGGCAAAGATTATTTGTCTTACTAGACTCATAATGCTGTTTCAAGGAGAAAAGAAGCATATTTGGTTGGATAGAGGTATTTAAATACTTTAAGATGCAAAATATTAGCGAAGAATTTAAGCATTCCCGATGTCTTTTATCACTTTCTGCCTCATATTGTTCCTTCAACTGTTTATCCAATGGATTACATGGGCCTGCAGACACAACCCCTAATAAGCTAAGAGACATCCAAAAACAGCAAGGTAAATTGTTGCACTAATAGGAATTATCTGGGCAAAGTCATAGGTGAGTATTTCGTTCTGAAGTCATCATTCTATCATGTCCATCCAAACTTAAACATCAGTAGTTGCCCCTCATTACCATCAGAACAGAGCAGGGAATCTTTTAAGTTTTGATTTAAGTACATTAAGGAAAGAATCCCTGTTTTACTTTTCACATCATTTTCTAATACAGCACATTATAAAATGTCTGTTTTATTCAAACTGGACCCAAGTGTTACTCAGGGATAGGATTTCATCTGAATGACCTGTCTTTCCATGTTCTAAAACTGTACTTTCAGAAAGTTTCTATTGACTACTTCACTCCATTTCGTTTTATATTTGTCTTGAACTTTATATTACTTAATCAACTCTCTTATGTTTCCTTGTTTTGTTATTTAAATATTTTTGTATACACACAAAAACACACAAATGCTGGTTTGCTAACCAACAGTAAAGAAGAAAAAAATTTTTAATAGGAAGAGGTTTCTAAAATTATTAAATTACTATTATGTACCAAGATTTTGGATACATTTTAAAATTTAATTCTCATGAATACAAATAAATGTATCCCATTCTTTGAATAAGGAAATAACTTGGAAAGCTGATTCGCCTTGCAAATTTGCAAATATATTTAAATGTCAGAACCAGAATTCTAATCAGTCCTTTCTAATCTAAAACCCACTTCTTTTAAATTTCATTACAGTCAAGCCCATTTTATTTTTCAGCTTAATTTTTTGTCATCAGTTTCCTCAATGGACAATTTACATATTTGATAGGATATATATAGTAAATAATAAATATTTGTAGAGTAATGACTGTTTTCATACGGGTTTATCCACTGACACTGGTGAGAAATTAAAAAATAAATAAACAGACAAACAAAAAAACCTGAAATCCAAACTGCAGATGTGTGGACACTTATGCTATTCTTTTCCTATCTCAAGCTCAAGTAGGAAAAACTTCTACAGCAGGGAGTAAATACTAGAACATAACTGAACTAACTTGTTTATATATAGAACACATGTTTATGATAATCCTTGATTGGGACCATCTGAATTTAAACTTTAAAGTGCTTGATTAATTCTAGAAAATATTTTAGGATTACAGGAAAATACATATCCATTGATTATTTTTTCCCAGTTAGGCTTTCAGTGATATGACTTAAATTATTGAAAACATCTTTCTACTAACAAAACTGATGGGAATTGTAGCAGATGGAAATTGTAGAGATACGCTAACGAGAGAAGGTCAACAGGCTATCTCCCAGTAAATTAAGTGTATGGCATTCCTTTGGTGAATTTATAAATTCCACAAGGACAGAGATTTTTCTTTTGTTTACAACTCTGTTCTGTGCTCCTAAAATAGCACTTGGAATAACTGCATTACTGAATTTGTGTTCAGAATTAACCATTAAAAACAGTCCCATCTCTGAGAGAAATAAAACCAAACGAACATATTAACTATGTTCAATTTCAGGGTGTTTTTGTTCGTTTGTTTAAATAAAAATTCAGTAACTTGTACAGGAACCAGAAAACACATCTGCAGATAAGTGAATTCTCACTTTCTAGGTAGACCTCCATGTAATTCCAATTACTTTATGAAGTTGATTTTGTATACACGTTATTCAGAGCCATTGGCAGTTTGATCAATAAAATGTTTCATGGTTTTGAGTTAAAATGGCATAATGTGTTCAATTCCACAGAAAATATGGTCTGAACAATTTAATGAAATACTGAACATCCATCAGCTACAAGTTCCTTCTCTTTGGGCAAAGTTTGAAAGTATATTCAACTTTAGTTACTCTGTTCTATAAATCCACACCAGACCAACACTATTTTCTATTGACTCATAGTTTCTTTAGAAATGTTAATACATTTTGTAAATTCAAGTCTTGCATTATGGTTATGTGTATTTAGTTAAATTTCTTAAAATAGTTGAAATTTTATTCATTATTTTTAATATACTATCTCATTTTTTTGTTTACAAAACTATTATTATTTTATTTTCCAAATAACAGAATTTTAAATAAGAGTAGAAAGCTCTAGCAGAAATTGTACTATATACTAGAAACTAATTTTAAAAATACTTATTAAATTTGTGGATTACATAAACAAAATTTAAGAAAATAGACAAAATTACACCTTAGAATTGTATGTGCTCATTATTATAACAAAATAAGTCAAATGCATTTAAGAAAATAGTAAAGAGTATTTAATGCAGTTCTTTTAATGGCACAGGATTATAGTATTGCTAAGCTTTGCTGTAATAGTGAAGAATCCTACAATTACAGTGGCTTGAAATGAGTATTTAATTATTGCTCACAGAGTATGTATTTGTGGGTTGGCTACAGCTTTGCTCCAGGCAGTTGCTGGGCTTCAGGCTAAGATTATTTCAGGCTGAGGCTTTGCTGGATTTCAGATATGATTAACATGTCTCCTTATTCTAGAATACAGGAAAGGTAGCATCACCTTTGTCAGTGTTGTTCAACATTTTGGCTTCCCTAGGCCATACCGAAAGAAGCATTGTCTTATGTCACACATAAAATGCACTAGCACTATGATAGCTGATGAGCTAAAAAAGAAAAAAAAAACCAGTCACAAAAATGTCTCATAATGTTTTAAGAATTTTTGTTGGGCCACATACAAGGCCATCCTGGGCCGCAGGTTGGACATGCCTGACCTATGTAGTGAAGAGGAAGAATAATAGCTGAGATAAACATAAAATATGTATAGATTCTGCTTGGACATTGTATAACTACGTCGGCTCATATTGGCCAAAACTAGTCACATGGTCATCATTGGCAGAATATAGAATTACACTTGATCTGCAAGAAGGTATCTCAAGTCATCATGTCTCCAGAAGCGGTGTATCATCTGAAGTCTAAGGAAGAAGAGTGTAAATCATGAAAACTAATCTATCACAGATATATCAGGATACACACATTTAAATACAGTAGACTCTCCATTAACTGTAGCTCAAGCAACCGGCACTCTCAAACAACGGGCAAAATCGCTGGTTGCTTGAGAGTGCCAGTTGCTTGAGTTCCAGTTAACGGAGAGTCTACTGTATTTTATGTTCAAAACATAGCAAGTGAGTGACTATTTTCATGACAAGATTTATAAATATTCATTATTGACATAAATATTTGCTACTGATTTTGTTATTACTCCGTTTTTAATAAATAGAAGTTGCATTCAGTTATTTTAAACAAAACACTTAGAAAAATGATTTTGATTTAATTATGGTTAGTGTTTTGTCAAAAATCACTTATTCTTTTTCTGTATGGCAGTGGAAAAGCAGGTGCCTAGAAGTTATACGTGCAGAATTGAGTTAGATATCTTCCACAGACTGGGAGGAATAAAGAGAAGTCCTGACTTTTCTTAACTTTTCTATTAAAATGTTAAGAATACTCAACTTACAGTATTGTCAAGGCTATGTTGTACATTCTTAAATAATATACATATTATTGACTTTTCTGCTGAAATACAAAAGCAACTTCCAAAAATCCCTTACGAAATCAATCTGGATTTAACATTTATTTCAGTTTGGGGAAGTTAAAGATGTCACTGACTAATTATAATCACAAATTCATATATATATGTTAAGAAAGGAAGATTTTTTTTCTTGAATGCTTAGAAAGTTATTTTCCTTTCATTCATAAATAATCATCACTGAGGTCACAACTCTTCAAACTTTCTGCCTCACCTAGTTTATTTTTGTGAATGTCACCTCTTGGACAAAAAAAGAAGTTACTCCATTCGTGGATGCACTAGGATTTAACCCAACAGGCCCTACTGATAAACATTTGAATTCTTTCACATCCATTGCTATTATAGGTACTGCTGTAATGAACAGCCTTGTGCCTTAATTTTGTGCAATATGTTTGGTATAGATTCTTAGAAATAGAATTGCTTGGTCAGATGGTAAATGCTCAAGATATTGCCAAATTTCCCTGTCGTGGGAGTATTTTGCATTTTTATTAGCAGTGAATGGAAGAACTTATTTTCTCAAGCCCCTCTCAAGGACAAGCTGTCACATTTGTAGACTCTTATAAATCTAATAAGTAAGAAATAGTGTTTCAATTTTTTTCGTATTCTTATTAGAAGCCAGATTGAACGACTTTCCTTATGATTAAGAGTCACAAACATGCCTTTTTCTCCTTTTCTCTAACGTATATTGTTAGCCTATTTTTACCGTGTTGATGGGCTTTTTCTACTCCATTGCTTAGAAGCACTTCACACACCAATATTTTCTGTAAAGTATGAATATGACATTCTTTGTTACAAAATACTAATCTGTGTTGGACCTGAGATACAGCTTGAAGAACTAAAAGGTAGTTTAGTTCTTTAATGTAGGTGCAGTTTTGAAATCATCTACTAACATTTTGCTTCTGAGATTGTGAGAAATGATTAACCATATGTTCTGGTGCCTTGGTCATGGACCTACTTCAAGGCCACGATGAGCTTGTCGAACACCAGTTGCCCGTAGTCTTGTCACACTTGGTAAGCTTCCTCCTCCTCCTCAGAGCCTCAGCCAGGCCAGTGCTGCTCCTTGCACGCTGAGGAGGGAGCAACAACACGATGTACCACAGCCATTCCTTTTCTCCCTGCACCTGCAAGAGGTGCCATCCCCTCATCCTGCACCTGTGCCGCTACTGTTCACCTGTGTTTTGCTTTTGTTTACAGTATTCCTTTAGATGTTATTGATTTCTTTAACTGTTATTTTGTGACTTCTGGATTATTATTCACACTCGATTTCTGTGGTGTATTCCCATGCATCTATTCTACCTCATGGATTGTTGTAGACCTCTGGCCAACATTTGAACATGAGTTGTTGCCTGTGGATTTTTCCCTTAATCTTAGTTTTCTCAAAATGTCAGGCTGCCTGTGAGTGTGTTGTTACATGGTTATCACTCTTTTTAATATTCTATATGATTACTTGCATGTGTTCACCAGAATTGGAATTCTGCTTGGAGATTTGGAAAAAGATACTTTACATCCCTGAATATAATTTCTTTTCTCTAAAATTAGAAAGCTCAAACTTCGTAAAATACAATTTAAGATCCACTAGTATAATCTCATAAGATTCAATACGAGAAGCAACTCACCTAAATGATTTTTATTCGTTTTACATTCTTTTCCAGAGAACAGTAGTTTTTATCTCTCTCCAAAGTTCACCACCAGACTAGATATTAAAAATTATACATACCCTGGTTTCAAGAAAGCAGGAAGGAAGCCATATCACCTTTGACCTTGTGAATATATAAGCCATTTGACACAAAATATACAACGTAGTTTCATTTATGCTCTACAAAAAACTTATGAGGATATCTAATATAGACATACCTTGACAATGTTCACTAATAATCATATTCTGTCTTTGAAGAAAGATGTAATTATTTTATAAAGTGTTATAGTGACCTGAAGCACTTTTTCAATAATGAATATGCTTAAATTGAAGAATAAAATCAAATACTTTTTGTTCTGCTCTGACTCAAGATTATTTCTTCTCAAATTAAACCTAATTTTAGTTGGCAGGATTCTAGCTATTAGTGTCTCATCTGCTGTGACTATTTCCATCTTGATATGCGGAGGTCATTTGTATGACATATGATTCTATTGATCTTAATGTTATAAAACTCGAATACTATATGGACTCTTACGGTCCATGATAAAAATGAAATTTGGTACTATGATGTGTAGCAGAGGGCACATAATAAAAAAGAAAGAAAGAAAAGAGAACGAATGTGGCATCCTAGGAAGTTATCTTTGATAGAGAGATAGCATTTTTGAATATATACTGGTTGGGAGAGGAGAAAGGAATTGAGTAAGCGTAAAAAGTACCAGAATGAAAAGAAAGTGCAAATACAAGTAAAATTGAAAAGAAAAAGATATGAAGTTAATATTGCTGTTTTTAAAAATGTATCACCAACCAGCAAGGGAAGAATATGTCACTGTAAGTATCAAAGAAAAACTGTGGGGAACTAATATGAATTATGGCATTCACAAGCATTGTCATGTCACGTCTTTTGGCCACCCAGAACATTTTGCTCATCTTTTCTGTGCTTGAGTCTTCCTTTCTTATGTGTCCCAGATACCCAAAGTAGAAACCAGAAAACTTGCTTGCTAGCAACAGTGTTAGTGTCAGTTTCCTGTGTCATCTCTGGGAGGCTATAGTCCCAAATTATCAAACACCATTTAAGGTCAGTGGCTCCCAACCTTTTTCCACTTGTGTACCCTTTTAAACTCATTTTTATAAATTGTGTCCCTTGTTTTTAAATACTGACACTTTGGTTCAGTGCCTATCTTAATGTAAAGTAATGGAAATGAGGTAATAAATTAGAAAAAATTTACTACACTAAAAGTACAAACCACAGATTTAATTTTACAATATTCATAACACAGTTAAATATTGATAATGACAATCAAGTATTTAAACATTAAATGTAAAAAAATCACAATTAAAGGCAATGCATTTAGTTTTTACCCAATCAATAACTAAACTGATCTAGTAGTCTACAGATAGTATTTCTATGTTTGGAGAAGTTCTAGAAATGTTACAAATGAATTGTTCTGAAACTGTGCATAGTGATGGGAGAAGAGCGGTTTGGGGGAAGGGTTCACAGCCACGCCCTCACCGATCATCATTTACTAATGTGATCTAGTGTTGAAGTGCCTCCATTAATGGTGATTCAAACTTATCATTTATTATTCCAGAACAAACATTTTGCATTTTTTTACTTTACTTGTTCTTTCGCCATTACTAATTAATTTTCATGTGACCCTGACCACCCAGCACAGGGCATGCACGTACCACTGCTTGGGAATCTATGTAATCTAGGCATTGCTGTGAAGGGATTTTGTAGATATCATTACATTCTATAACCCATCAATTTGAGGTAAGGGAGATTATCCTGGATAATCTGTGTGGCCTGATTCAATCAACTATAAAGTTTAGACAGCAGCAAAGCCTGTGACCTCAGCCTGTCCCTCCTGGATACCTGTGCTAGAGATTCTGGGTTTGCCTACAAGCCAACATAATCTTCTAAGCCAATCGCTTGCAATATATCTATCTTTTCATTTCTTTTAAGTTTTGGACTACTTTGTTATGTAGCAGTATTGCCTCCATTTAGAGAGAGTTTTGTCCTAAGCATCCTCCTAGATTGAAAGTTTTATAGCATTTGGGCATGCAAAAACAACCTGAATATTCTTTCAGCAAGCACACTGGCTTTGGAAATTTACCTCAGGATAGAGTTATAGAGAGGAGATAAACATCTAGGATAAGCATCCTAGTAAAATAAATCTGAATACAAAAAAAGGCCTTCATTTTAGGATGATGGCCCCTCTATTATTACCATTAAAAAATCAG
The DNA here is from genome assembly GCA_004026885.1 of Lyroderma lyra. Taxonomy (NCBI): domain Eukaryota; kingdom Metazoa; phylum Chordata; class Mammalia; order Chiroptera; family Megadermatidae; genus Lyroderma; species Lyroderma lyra. Next base: position 98,976 of record PVJL010004242.1, read on the forward strand.
AGGTGGGTTAGGGAGGGGAGAAAGGGGAGGGGGGTGGGAGAGGAGGGGGGAAAGAGAAGTCACATTGGGTGGTGAACTTATTATACATCAAGCTGACAATGCACTGTAGAACTGTATGCCTGAAACCTATGTAATCCTTGCTAACAGATGTCACCCCAATGAAAAAAAAATCAGAGGTAACTATTTTCTACACAAACAGGACTCCAAATTAAGATGAGTGAAATTTGGTAAGGAGTTTCAGACAAACTTATGGTCCCTGAGAGTTAGTTTCTAAGGTATTTTGCTTTGGGTTTCTAGCAGTGTAAATCTAAGTCAATTAGCCTTTTGGGATCTCTTGTGTATAGAAATTTTTAGTCTAATTTTGGTCAAAGAAAACACTGAAAATCTAGCATTTTTCTCTCGATACAGAGTACCACAGTAAATTTACAAATTTCCTGCCTCTTTTAGAAAATATTACCTCTCTGGCAATTATGCATAGTAAAGCATGCAATTCTAATACAGGGCCCAAGTAACTCAAGGTTTTCTGATGGTTTATAAATCTGGAATTTCTGAATTATATGACTTACCTACTATTCACTGAATATATTAACTACTGCTTTATAAATGAAGTTTTTCTTTCTTCAGTTAAATGTTTCCTGTTCTGTTGTCAAGGAAGCTGAGAACGAAATTGTAATACAGGTGTAGAGAATTGTCCATTCCTACAAGCTAATTTACATAACTTTCAACCATACACCTATTTATTTGATATAATTTATAAGTTTTTGGTGTTAATAAGTATAACAACTTACATTGATATCTACCTAGTGAAACTATATTTATTTATTGTTCCAGTTTTATTGATGTATAATTGACATTCTGTATAAGTTTAAAATGTATGTGTTCATTTGAAATATTTATATATTATAAAATGATTCCCACCTCAGCCTTAGTTAACACCTCCATCATGTCACATGATTATCACTTATTTTTTGTGGTAAGAACATTTAAGATCCACTCCCTCAGCAACTTACAAGGATATAATACAATTTAATTAAGTGTAATCACCACACTGTACATTACATTTCCAGAATTTATTTATCTTACAAGTGGACATTTGTATTCTTTGACCAAAATCTCCCCATTTTCCCCATGCTCCAGCCATGGGCAACCACCATTCTAGTCTTTGCTTCTATGATCTTGTCTTTTTTAGATTCCACATATAAGTCATATCATGCAGCATTATTTTGGTCTGTCCTTTAGACGTATTTCAATTAACAAATACTCTGAAGTTCTGTTTATATTGTCCCAAATGGCAGATCACTCTTATTTCTCATGGATGAATAATATTACATTTTATGTATACATACATATATATGCCATTTTACATATAAATATACAAATATTAAAAATTTCATTTTCCATATCAATATATACCACATGTTCTTTACCCATTCATCCATGGACAGGCACTTAGTTTCCATATTTGGGCTCATGTAAATAATACTGTAAATAACCTGGGAGTGTAGATATCTCTTTGAGATACTGTTTTGATTTCCTCTGGACATACATCCAGAAGGGATGTTGTTGGGTCATATAGTAATTCTATTTTTAATTTTTTGAGGATTTTCCATACTGTTTTCCATAAATGCTACACCAATTAACATTCCCATGACAGTGCAAGAGGGTTGGCTTTTCTCCACATTTTTACCACTTGTTATCCCTTTTCTTTAAATGCTAACTATTCAAACAGATGTGAGATTATGGTTTTGTGGTTGTGACTGGCATTTCCTTGGTGACAGTGAGGTTGAGCACCTTTTCATATATCTTCAGAAAAAGAAGTTTAGTTCCTCCGTCCATTTTTTGGATCAGATTTTTTTTGTATGAGTTGTACAAATTCTTTGTACATTTTGAAAATTAACACTTTATCAGATATGCAATTTGTAAATATTTTCTCCCATTTTATATGTTACCATTTTATTTCACATTGATTGTGTCCTTTGCTGTGCAGAAACTTTTTAGTTTGATGTAGTCCCATTTATTATCTTCTTTCTGTTTTGTTGCCATTGATTTGGGTAAAAATAAAAAAAAATAAAAATAAAAAAAAATTAAAAAAAAAAAAAAGAGAGAGAGAGAGAGAGAAAGAAAGAAAGAAAGAAAAAAGAAGTTTCCAAGACCAATATCAAGAAGCTTATACTTAAACACTGTTTCTTTTCTTACAGATTTTTTTTGGTTTCAAGTCTTACATTCAAGTCTTTAATCCATTTTGAGTTCATTTTTGTGTGTAGTGTAAGACAGAAGTCCAGTTTCATTCTTTTACATGTGGCTGTCCAGTTTCCCCAACAAAGTTAATGGAAGGTACTATCATTTCCCTGATTTTTATTCTTGGCTTCTTTTGTCAAATATTCATTGACTAATAAAGTGCAAGTTTTTAATTTTTGCTAAGTATAACCCATTTTGAACTTCTTATGTCCAGAAGTATAAAGTAATAAATTTGTGATGTTGGAAGCCATTAAATTTGTGGTAATTTTTTACATTGACTATAGGAAGTTTGTACACACAGCCTGGCTTGCAACTGGGGATTAGGCATATGATGTAATCTCCACCATGCAGATTACCTTCCTTAGCACTTCAACTGGAAATTAAGCAAGGTGACGAGGCAAGTGGCATTCAGAATCCATTTTCAGGTAAGGTTAGGAGACAAGGCTTTGGTCTTCAGAAGTGGAAGTGGTGTAGGCTATAGTGCCAAATTCAATCCTAGTATTGTGAGGCAGTGTCTAGCCCAAGTTGTGGGTCATTACGGTTTTCATGGAACAGTCTTCCAGTAAGGTCTGGGCATTGCTGTGGAGCCACTAGAATTCCTAAACCCAATTTGCTATCTCTCATGGCATATCCTTGACCTATCTGAGCCTTGAAAAATCTTTTTCTAAAATTAGATAGTTTGTGCTTTCTTTTTAATTAAAAATTCTGACACACATAAATTATGAAAGCAGAATCTTCATTGGATTTTTGAGAAAAAAAATCCAAATAAATCCATATTAGGATTTATGTCAAGATAAATGGTGAAGAACTAGTGGAACAAGGTAGAAAGAGCACTTTGTCTAATAATCTGTGCCCTTCTGTTAACTAACTCCTGAGACAAGGAGAGGGCCAAATCAGTGTCGCAGTGAATGAACTAGGACCTTTATTTCCTCTCTGGGCAAATGAAATGCTAATTATTTTGGTGTTTTAAATTCAAGCAGCCTATTCTTTTAATCACATGTGGGAATCCAGGCAAGTATAATCTCATCTAGGGAAACCCTCTATAGTTTGTCAAAAGAAAAAATAAATTAATGTCTTTTTTACAGGAGTAAACAACAGAAATCTTTCTGCCCCTGAAACTATACAAAATTATTGTTTCCCCTATAAATTCATTCACTCACTAATTCATTTATTTTTACCATGGGTATTTATTAAAGATTGACTATTCGCTTGACAATGACAGTTTAGCCATGAGTAAGAAGCCTCTGCCTTCCAAAAAGTCTACACTTATAGGAAAAATAGGCACAATGAATGCAGCATGGAATAAATAACAATGTATAGTACTTAAAAAGCCTAGAAGAACGTATGGTTAAATGTATCTCAGAGATATGGAAAATCATTAAAGCAAAGATGGTATTTGGTATTAGCCTTATTGGATAGAGAAGACAAGAGGAGGAAATCAGAATAGATAAATTACTTACAGAGAAATTGACATGTGCAAAGTCAAAGAGATAATAGTGAGCTATAATACATTCATAAATAATGAGCAAGCCAATATGGATGAAGTGAAGGGTATGCACATATATGTACGTTTATGAGTGTGTGTTTGTATTGGGGCTTAAGTTTGTGGAAAATAAACTAAATAGGCCTGTTGGAATAAGATTCTGAAAGACCTGACATCTCATGCAATGATATTTAGATTTGAAAATATTTAATCCTATGAGTAAAATGATCAGAATTGTGTTTGCTGGCAATATGGAGAATATGTTCAAGAAGAGACAGAATGAAGGCAGTTTGAATGACTAGATAACAATGTGTTAGCCCTAATTAGAAATGATATTACTTTAAAAGCAGACAGTGACATAGAAAGAAAAAGGTAAATTTATAGGACTTAAACAATTATGTGGGGAAAGGTGGTGGGGAATGCTTTGTGGTGATGTCTTATTGTTATGGTAGTGCATTTGACTGGTGGAACTGCATATGACATTTGCATTCACACCCAAGTAAAATAACTCAATCCCCAATCCCATTTGCATGCAGTAAATCCAATATGCTCTTGAAAATGTTTGAGCATTATGAGCAATTGTTTTCAGGTATTTGTACCCTTTTTTACCTCTCCTGTTCATATGAATTCCAGGTTGCCTTTAAGACTCCATTGGTCACTTCATTACTATTACATGCTGATTCAATCTTCTTTGTTCTGTTTCAACCAAACTTTGGACTCATTCTATCTCTTAGTAATATTTACAAAAGTTGAATCAAAGCAGACACTAATCTGAGGTTCCTAACAAACATCTGAAAAGATTTATATATCATAAACTAATCACTATAACTAGCTCTTGAAAGTTCTGAATTGAAGTACAAGCACATAATCAGTTATAGGTCATAATTTTAAAAAATCTTTTATATGCTACTGCTTATATTTATACAAACAAAAGCATCTGATGGTTCCTCTTCTAATAATACACCTAAAATATTACTATTCCATTTGAAACAATTAGATAGTTTCTATGTGTTGAACTGAGGTGTTTTGCTTTACTATGATGTTAGAGGAGCTAAACAGAAAATAAATTTTAAAAAATAATATTTAGAAAAAGTGATAATATTTGGGTTTAATCTTCATTGATATGCTTTTTTTATTGTGTACAAATAATTAAAGCTCTAATACTTTTTGTTTAGTGTTATGAAACATCCTTAAATTTTATAGTCTAATTAATCTTTGTATTTATATGGACTACTATAGCTATGATGGGAAAATTAAATTATGAAAACCCTTTACATTTTATTTTATTTTATTTTAAATTTAGTATGATGCTGACTTGAGCTTGGCTGTGGGCTCAGAATAATATGCAAAATGGTAAGAGAAAAATTTAATACATATGAAAAGGGAAATTTTTTTAGGAAGGAGACAAGTAGATGAACTAAAAGAGGTCAAAGATTAAAAAGTATTGTACTTATTATACAAGTTGACAATGCACTATAAAATTGTATGCCTGAAACCTATGTAATCCTCACTAACAGATGTCACCCCAATAAGTATAAAAATAAATTTTAAAAAAGTACTGTATACTTTGTAAAAAGGTATAACCAGGGATAGAAATAAGAAGTCATGTAAGAATACACCAATTCTCCATTTATTTTCTGATTTAAATAGTTAAAGGGAAAATAAAATATCACAATGAAATGTTCTATGTCTTAGTACTATTACTTCCTAGAAAGTGAGGTACCAGCATATCTCCAGTTCTCCCAATTCCAAATATTTGTTATGATTAACAGTTTAAAAATGTCTTCTTTCTTTTGTATGTAATTCTAAGAAATCAGAACTTTACTTAGAGCTCTTAGTACTAGGAAATACGTTCTATTTTTATGAAAAGTCAGTGTCTTTTCAATTTCTTTCCTTTGAAAGTTTTAAGGCACCATGAAAAGCCCACCAGCTATAGAAAAAAATCAGTGCTTTGGAGTTTTTGACAGCCTTATAATTGCATTCCTATAAATGTTTCAAATGCATCTTTGTTTCAAAATGAAAGGTATGTATTATAAATCGAGAAATTATAAATGATACATGAAACCTTTCTATGAATGAAAATCAGATGCCTCTATGAATTTTTATTATTGAGGAAAATGTTTCTTTTTCTTGAGGTTCACCTTTCTTGTGCAGTCCATGCTTTGCTGTCAGTAAAATTTCTAAAGCCACGTCATGTGAAAAAAACATTTGCGAGCTACTTGGCGAATCAAAATAAGAGCTCAAAATCATTCATGTAGCACTCAGGACCAACTTATTTTCCAGAATTTTTATGGCTTCACTACCAGGTAAATTTTATGTTGAAGAACAACCTATTCACTCTCTTTTTGACAATACTATGCACTTTCTGTTCCCTTTGTCTTTGCTGCTTTTCTCATTTAACATATTTATTTTAAAAACTTATGCTTAAGTACAATTTTTTATCAAGTCAATAGTTTACATTTACAAAATCTTACTGTCTTTATTGTCCATTTCCATTTCCATTTTTCTATCAAACAAAGAGTATACAAGGTCAAATAATTAAATTCATTAACTCATCCTGGAAAAAGTGATACATAACCTCACTGCTGACTATCATTGGTCACCTTTGAAGCACTCCCCTTGGGAAACTACGCACCAAAGCCAGCACCTAGTCCACCCTTCAAAGCAATCTGGAACTCTTTTTTCTGGAATGCCTATCAGAGCTGTTGTCATCCCCCAAATCTAACAATTGAGTTCAAGAACCTGCCACCCTGTGCTTACCTTGGCAGCACTGTATAAAAAATTTCATAAAGTATCATAATTGTGGCGGGGTTACAAGTATGACACCTTATGGAATTGTTTATACAGTGCTGCCAACGTAAGCATATGGTGGCAAGTTCGCAAACTTAATTGTCAGATTTTGGGAAAAGCAGCAGCTCTGATGGCCATTCCAGAAAAAGAGTTCCACATTGCTTTGAAGGGTGGACTAGGTTCTGGCGTCAGCGCATAGCTTCCCAAGGGGAGTATAATAGTTCAAAGGTGATCATAGCGATACTCAGCAATGAGGTACGTCATAACTTTTATAGGATAAATTTGCAAAATTAATTGTTTGAACTCGTGTGTGTGTGTGTATGTGTGTGTGTGTGTGTATGCATGTGTGTGTCTTAAAGTTGCATTCCCTTAAATCAACTTTGTCCGTATGTTCAAGTTAGATGTTTTGAAAGTAATTTAACATTTAACTAGTAAACTGACAGATTGTTTCTTTAAAAAAAAAAATCCTTCAATGTGATGTAACCTATGTAGTATTTTTGCACTGGAGAGATTTTATTTTGAGGTCATGTAAGCTATGCTGTAAATACCCAAGGATGCAGTAGAGAACTCCATCAATATTTCAGTAGCAAATGGCATATTGAAGAAGAAATGAATATAGAGAAAGTCTGATTCACTATGAAAGAAGATAAGGAGTTCTAATGATGAATCAAAACATATTCTAAGTCTTTGTAACTAAAGAGTTGAAAAAATAAAACCCATTGGAAAGTATTTAATTTGAAAAAATAGTTTATTACTATTTATAGCAAAAACAATAAAATAAATATGTACCATGTAGATTTGTACATATATGGGTGCATATTTCATTCTATTCATAATGCATATGCATTTTTACATCATTTATGACTGCAAATAAATTAAGCCACACTTTAATTGTTTCTTCCATTCCAGTTCTATTTAAACATAACAGAAGTCGATGGTAAAGAATAAAATCAAATATGGAGATAATTGTGATACTAATTTGTTGAACTATTAGAAAGTAATTATTAATGCTGTTAAAAAAAACCTTAGAAATCCACTTATATTTATTTCAGTTCTTTTCTTGTCTCTCTAAATGCAGCATAACCCACACTGACTAGAGACATCCTCGCACGCTTTACAAGTACAGCATTATTAAGAATTTAATTTCAGTAGGGAAACAATTCACAGATTTGTTAGGAGAATATAATTATATCTAAATGTTTGTAGAGATGTTAATGGATGATATTTACCTCAGAATCCATAAGTATTATAAAGGAATAGTTTTTATTTTATCATTCAAAAAATGAGCAAAGATTTCAGTAACATTACAAAATCCATAATTGGTATGCGGGAAAAGGCATGCAGAGGACATTTGCTACAAGGTCAGTTGAGTCAAAGAGAAGCATATTATGGAGAAGTTAAATGTATTAAAGGATTGACATGTTTTGGTAATGAGGAATGGTTTTATTAATCACTCCATTACAGAAAGCAGAAAGTTCAATCACATACTCTATATGAGCTGTTTTGGGAATTTATAGAAAATATGATTTTTTCTATTGCTCATTTTATTTATGAGTTTAATTTTCAAAGTCATCTGGGAGGAAGAATAAAGAGAATGATATCTTTCCACCTATTTGTTAATAGAAAAATGGTTAATTCAAATTGTTCCTATCTCCCTTGGACTCAAGATATCATAATCCTAGGATATAGATTCCACTATTATTTAAGGAAGATATGTGATTACTAGAGGCCCACTGATGAAGCCATTGTGCTATGGTGAAGATCTTCTCATCAAGGACAAATACAATTTTCAGTTATTAAAATGCATCATATACCTATGGGATAAAAGACTTCCAGTAAATATAAGTAAACAATTATTTTGAAGAGATACTTAGAGGAAACATTAGGGATAGGGATATGTGTTGCAAGATAAATTAAAAATGTAATCATCACCATTCTTAACAGATCCTTGATGATGAGAACTTGGGGATCGAAATGTATAGAAACTACAGGTAAAAGGAAGGCTCATGCCAAATGTATGGGCTAGAGTATGTTGTTAATTTATATTCAGCCTACCTAATAGAGTAGGATAAGTTCAAAATAATGACTGTTATTTACTGAGACTCTATTTTTATGATGCCAAAGACATGGTATAAATAAGTGCCATATATTTTAAATATGCACAATCCAAAATCATTTCCTTATTTTGAAATCTCTCTATATATATTTACAAATGACTTTACTGGTTATGTATTTTTATCAAAACATATCTTTGAGGTAGTTCCCTGATGGTGTAGTGGCTTAGGGCTTTGTCGTTGGCACTGTTGGCGCTGCGGCCTGGGTTCGATTCCCAGTCAGGGAGATACCTGAATACCAAAAAGCAAAAAAAAAAAAAAAAAACCAAACAAACAAAACAAAACAAAACAACCCCCCCCCCATATCTTTGAAAGGTCTATCTAGCCACTTTGGAAATCTCTGCACTAAACACAGTTCAAAAATTCAGTTTTACCTTTCCTTTCTGTTCTCCTTCAGTGAACACAATATTGTAAATAAATTTACTTACTTTAAATTTACTACCATATTCTTTTTTTCCCTGCCTTGGTTAACTTTCCTTAATTGTTTTTTCATAATTTCTATATGCTTTCTTGCCACATTTTCGTACATTATAGGCAAATTCTGTACAGTTTTCAAAAGCATGGCCATATGCCAGACCTCTCTGACCTTTTTAGATACTTCCTATTGAGGATATTTTCACCTGCTCTAAGGCATGCAGGAACAAAAAGGTCAGCAGGACAGTAAGGCTGTCATTAGTTAAGCCCAACTGGTTTAATGACAAAACCCTTGAAGATGCCATTTAATTCATTGAATTCACCAAAGCCTAAGATTTGACCTTCCAAGTTCAGAAACACAAACTTGCAGTATCTCAGAGTTAATTAGATTCAGGCATATGATCCCATAGTAACAAAGCTCATAAAAATGGATATAAAAATCAGTGTTATGGTTTAATTTATTGTGTGAAATATAGTTGTAGAGTAGACTAATACTTGTGTAGAGTTATGTATACTTTCTCCCTATAGGCCATGGCATGTGAAGGCAAATTATCTGAAGGATGCCTACTGAACATATAATCCAAGTAAAGTAAATTGTACCATTTAGATAATTCAATAGTAACATTTTCTAAAAGGCTATCACATTTATAATAACAAGAGAAATATGTGTTGGGTGGATTGAATACCCAACAGACTGACTAGGTTTTCTCCTCTTAATATTTAGAAGATTGGCTGTTTCTGTGAGTGGTTTTCCTTTTCCTTGTCTACCTTGAGGACAATATCCCTTTCTAAGAAAAATATTATTACATCATTGGACTTAAAACAGTTTTCCTCAACCTTATTCTACAAATCATCTGCATTAGAAAAATATGACTGGTTTGTAGAAAATGTAGATCTCTGAGCTCTTCCAAAAAGTTGTTTAATCAGAATCTTTGATTCTGGACCTTGAAAATTGCTGATTAAGAAAATAACCTGAAATACTCTTATTCTACTGAAGACAGGAAGGCTTCCAAAATTACTTCATGGTCTGGTACATTTTTATGTATATATATTTCAGAGCCTTCCAAATTGTAAGCTCCATTAACTTATGAAATGTTATCTTGTTATCTTCTCAATTTAATGACTAAAAACATATCATATTTATGATTTGTTTATAAAATTCCTGCTTACCTGAAATAAATCAAACCTTCAATTTATTGAGTGCTATAATAATTGTTAACTAATTTCAAAAATTCCCAAATTGTCTTTTCTTTGGTTCAAAGTATGCATGAGAAGATATGAAGTTAATTTTAATTTAAACTGACTTCACAAAAATAATCAATCATCAAAAAAAGAAAAATCAACCACACCACAGTGAAAAAAACTTAGAAAAGTATCAAGGACAGTAGTCTCCCATTATCCTCAGTAAGTTCCAAGACCCCTAGTGGATGTCTGAAACCACAGATAGTACTGAACCTTATTTCCTGTGTTTTCCCAATAGAAAAACATTTTTTTGTCCTATACATACATACCTATGAAAATGTTTAACTTATAAATTAGGCACCATAAGAGGTTAACAACAATAATTAATAATAATACAATTATAACAACATATTGCAATAAAAGTTATATGAATGTGGTCTTTCTCAAAATACCTTATTGTACTCACCTTTTAACTTAAAAGAAGCACTTTACAGCATCTTTTTTGGCATATCTGACTGCCAGCATCAATGTTCTTGTGCTTTGGGGCCATTATTAAGTAAAATAAGGGTCACTTGAACACAAGCACTGTGATACTATGACAATTGACGTCACAACCAAGATGGCTACTACGTGACTAATAGGCAGGAACCATACACAGCCTGGAGATTCTGGACAAAAGAATGAGTCACCTCCTGAGCATGACAGAGCTGGACAGCGTAAGATTTCATCCTGCTACACAGAATAATTTAAATCTTATTGTTTATTTCTGGAACTTTCCATTTAATATTTTCATATTTCAGTTGACCAATGGTTACTGAAACTGCATTAAAGCAAAACTTCAAGTAAAGTGAAGAACTACTGAACTGCCTTTTATTTTATTACATTTATTTTCAATTTTTAATGTTTCATCTGTATTTTTTTTACATTTATTTTTTCTGGTTATATGGTCAAATATTGTCAGCTGTCTTTTATTAAATTCTTCCTTTAACTTCTTTTCTGTACCCCAATCCACTGCCAATTTTAGTCCAATCATAAATAGTTGTCATTTGCAGAGCAGTCCAGAAAATTAAATTTTGTATAAATTAATATATAAATAAAAGTGAAGTTTTAAATCACTGGAAATACTTAAATACACACACACACACACACACACACACACACACACACACAGGCAATAGGTAAAAAAAGCTATGATAGAAAATTCTAAATACTCCACCAAAATACTATTAGAAATAATAAATAAATAAATACAGTAAAGTTGTAGGATATAAAATTAATGTACAAAAATCAATTACATTTCTGTATACCAACAATGAAACTTCAGAAAAAGAAATAAGACAAATAATAACTTTTGCAATCACAACAGAAGAATAAAATGCCTATAAATAAACTTAACAAAGAACATAAAGGACTTATATACTGAAAACTGTAAGACGCTATTAAAAGAAATTGAAGAGAAAACAAAGACATGTAAAAATATTTCATATTCATGGATTGAAAGAATCAACTTAGCAAAAATAGCTATATTACCCAAAGCAATATACAGATTTGACACAATTCCCATCAAAATCCCACAGACAGTCTTTCAAGAAATAGATAAAAGAGTCATCAGATTTGTAAGGAACCACAAAAGACCCCAAATAGCCAAAGCAATCCTACAAACAAAAGAATAAGCTGGAGGTATCACACTCCCTGATTTCAATTTATACTACAAAGCATCAATAATCAAGACAGCTTAGTATTAGCAGAAAAACAGACACACAGACCAATGGAACAGAATAGAAAACCCAGAAATAAACCTATAAATATATGGGCAGATAATTTTTGACAAAGGACAGAAAAATACACAATGGGGAAGAGAAACCTCTTCAGCAGATGGTGCTGGGAAAATTAGAAAACCACATGCAAAAGAATGAATCTGAACTGTGAACTGTCACCATATGCCAAAATTAACTCAAAATGGGACATCCACATAAGACCCGAAACAATAAACTGTATAGAGAAAACACTGGTACTAAACCTATAGACCTTAGTCTCGGGGAGGACTTCATGAGCCTGACCTCAAAGGCAAGGGAAGTAAAAGCAAAAATAGATGAATGGGAGTATATCAAACTAAAAAGCTTCTGCACAGCAAAAGAAACCATCAACAAACCAAAGAGACAGCCAACCAAATGGGAGAAAATATTTGCAAACAATGCCTCTGATAAGGGGCTAATATCTAAAATACATAAGGAACTCGAACAACTCAACAATAAACAAACAATCCAATTAAAAAAAATGGTCAGTAGACCTGAACAGACACTTCTCCCATAAAGACATATAAATGGCCAACAGATACATGAAAAAATGCTTAATTTCATTAGCTATTAGGGAAAAGCAAATCAAAACCACAATGCGATCCCACCTCATACCTGTACAAATAGCCATAATCAGTAAGACAAGGAATAGCAAGTATTGGAGAGGATTTGGAGAAAAAGGAACCCTCATACTCTGCTGATGGGAATGCGAACTGATATAACCAATATGGAAGAGAGTATGGAGGTTCCTCAAAAAAAAATTTAAAAATAGAGTTACCATGTGACTCAGCAATCCAACTTCTGGGTATCTACACCTCAAATTTGAAAACCTTAGTCTGCAAAGATACATGCACTTCAATGTTTATTGCAACAGTATTCACAGTGGCCAAATCGTGGAAACAGCCAGTGTCCTCTGACAGATGACTGGCTAAAGAAGTTATGGTACATATACACAATGGACCATTACTCAGCCATAAGAAAAGATAAAATATGGCCATTTATGACAAAATGGATGGATCTTGAGACCATCATGCAAAGCAAAATAAGCCAGACAGAAAGAGCCATATTATTTCACTCATTTGTGCAACACAAATCTGAAAGCAACAAAGAAACATAAAGCTATAATAGATCTTTTTTTATTGTTAAATTTGTAGGGGTGACATTGGTTAGTAAAAATTACATAGGTTCCAGGTGTACAATTCTATAATACGTCATCTATGTGCTACATCATGAATGACTATCGATATACCAAAGTATATTCAAATGAATCAATCTTAATTATAAAAAATAATCATACTCTAAAAAAATCAAGCATGTTGTAGAAGATAGAATATTTTCAAGAATAACATATAATCTGAAACCTATAATGAAAATATTGTTGATTTTTAAATATAGAAAAGTTTTGTATAATTAACAAAGTTTTAAATTTCTTAATATGCAAAGTGTTCTTACAGATCAGTAAGTAGAAAATAATACTAATTAAAATGGAGAAAGAAAGTGAAGAAAAAATTTACAGAACATACAAATTTTAATGAACTAAAATAAGACACCCAGACTCATTTGTAGATACAGGAATACACATTTTTTTAAAAGGTAACCAGTTTCAAACTAACAAATTGTCAATAATTTAAACTTTTGTAATAAGTCATGTTGAAGGTGTGGCACATTCGACATATATATTGCAGGTGGAAATATTTGAAAGGAAAGTTAGTAATACTGAATTGAAATTTTTAAATTCTGACACACACTTGAAAGTAAATCTCTTTTGTATAATCCTTTAATTTCATAAGTAGAGAAAGGCATATGTTATTTCTAAGCATAAATTAACAGTCAAAAATGTATAAGTAATGCTATATTCAGTCCTCACAGCAACCATAAGAGTCTGACCCTATAATTGCTATTTCAATGTTATGGATATTGAAATTAAATCATAGAAAGATTGAATAACTTGTCCAAGGTCAGATATCTTGGTGGAGATATTTGAATTTGAACACGGGCATTTTTACTCTATCTTAAATTATCCACTGTTGATCCTGTGGAGAAGAATATGCGTGCTTATTTCTTTCAATTTGTTATTTTTAATCACATTCAAAAAATTATCTTTATACATGTCAAATTAACTATATTTATTTACCTACCTGCTTAAATACTTATTTTTTATTTTAAAATGTAAAAACATGCTAAGAAACATGTAATGGAAGAGTTCTTTTCCTCCTGTACCATACCCTGCCTTCAGAACCAGTCATCTAAAAGACAAAAGTATGTTTTACCTGTTGCTCTTAAAGGACTTACTTATTTCAAAAACTATGCCACTAAATCTTGATTCATTTTTGTTAGTTATTACAATATACACATATTTCATATTTCTTTCTTCTGCCTTTTCCTTCATCCACCTTTCAAAAGTTGTCATATCACAGTATTTGGTTAAGTAATAGTCTAAGATTTCATTAAGACAATGTAAATATTCTTCAATGTGATTGTATTTTCTTTATCATACACAGTCTGGTTTCCTTGGTACTTAATGTTTGGATTTTTAAAAATTGAGTTTCAAAGTCTCTAAGGCTCCCCACACTGATTAGAAGTGCTGCAATGTAATTCTAATTATGCATATGGTCAATATGTCAAGTGATCTGTCATCTTATTTTATGTTGGATCCGATTTTCCTCCTGAACATCATTATTTTGTTGGAGCATATTTGCTGGTACTTTCCCGAGTAATGGTCAAGAGAAATCAATTTTTAAATCTTTGCACATCTGAAAATAACTTCATGTTATCCTTATCTTTGATCATTTGACTGAGTCTGGGATTCAAAGTGAAACTTTTTCTGCCTCAGACTTTGAAGGTATTGATGTCTTATATTCTAAATTCCAGTACTGTTCTTTAAAAGCCCAGTGTCATCTGAGTACTGGTGAGTTTTATATCAACTTTTTCCACTGGGAAGTTTAAGGATATTTATTTTGTCTGGTTCTTCTAAATTGCCCTGATGTTTACCTTACTACAAATCTATTTTTCTTTTTATTTCACTGTACTTGTCCTTCAATAAGGGAGACATCCTTTTTGGAAAATTATCTTTTCCTGCTACTTTGATAATTTTGTCTCCTCTGTTTCCCATGGTATCTCTTCTTGATACCTTCCTTGTTATCAAGCCATCAGCATCTCCAGTAATCCTAGAATACACACATGTTTTCCTCTATTGGCCCATTAACTGCATGTTTGTTTGACATATTTTCCTAAAGTTCTTTTATGTTCTCGAGTTGATAAGACTGTAACATTTTCTTATTGTTTTATTTATGCAATATGATCTTTTTTGTATAAATTGCACTTCATGGGAAGTTTTCTTTCACTTTCTGCAATTATTTCTGTTTATATTTTGTTCTATTAAAAATGCTTTTGTTTCTGTCTTTCACATTGAATGTTTTCCCCAAATATCTGGTCAACTCTAGCTCTTGGTTTATATTTACAGATGAAGAAAATAAAATTATACATATGTGAAAGAATCTGGCCAACAGAAAGGCTTTGTTGTGGTTTAATCTGGGAGCAATTCTTACCACCATCATCACCACCCTCATCACCACCATCATCACCACCCTCATCACCACCCTCATCACCACCCTCATCGCCACCATCATCGCCACCCTCATCGCCACCATCATCGCCACCCTCATCGCCACCATCATCGCCACCCTCATCACCACCATCATCACCACCATCATCACCACCATCATCATCACCCTCATCACCACCATCATCACCCACCCTCAGAGAAAAGTCACAGTCCCAGCTATACATGAATCACTATCCAGGAGAAAAATGATGCGTATGACTACTTAATGCCACTCATGATTTCAGCCTTGGGAAATTCTGCTTATTTTATGACTAAATCAAGAGGTTTCAGCAAAGAAGAAGGTAAACAGGAGAACAGTTTTTGGCTGGCAACACATTCCTATACCACACCTAGAATGCTTACTTTTGAATTTAACCTTTTCTGAGAAAAATAGTGTCCTTTTTTACCTAATACAATTTGGAATTAACCTTTTATCACTGGGTCTCCCATGTATTCTTAAATGATAAACTACCCTCACTAAAACAGGCCTACTATTTTGTTATGTAGTCTTCACAGTCCTGTTGTATTTTAAATAGGCATATGTCAAATTATATTATGGAATATGCATTGTTTTTTTATTCATTGCGTGTTTCTCTCACTAGATTCAAGTTCCAGAGGGAAAGAGACTCAGTCAGGTTCTTTCAGCACTATCCCCTCAACTCTCGAAAGAATGCTAGCACAGAATGGATGTTCAATAACACACACTGAGCTCTTTCAACGGGGAACTATGTGATATATTGTGAGATGGAAGAAGAAAGTTGGAAAACCAGTAGCAGGTAAGTTATCATTAGCCACGTAAGCCTTGCTCTTTGGCTGTCATTGTCACTGTTCCTTAAGGACAGGCATGTACTTTCTAGTTTTAAAGAGTTCCCATATTGTCCTAAAATTGTCTTTACATTTACAATAAATGTCAGAGCCTAAGATTTTATAGGTTTAGGTTAATTTCCTCACAGGTACACATATATGGTCCAATTTTTGTTTATAAGTTATATCTACAAATAAGAGACTGGTTCATTTATTTTTTAATTTTCCCAATTTGCATTTATTGAGTTATTTAACTATAGGTATGCATTACTTTAAATAAGCATCAAATTGTTAAAAAGTATTGTATCATATTTCTTATTTCCTTGTTTACCTTGGCTTCCTTAAAGAAAATATTCATTGAAGTCTAAATATTTCTGAATACTTGCTTAAAAAGATGTTACTATCTAATACACCCTTGTGAAAAGATTATAGTATAGACTATATGTACAAAATAATCAGCTTTCTTTATTTCAGCCTATTTGAAAGAAATTAGACATTTATTACTTAATATAAAAAATTACCCTAAATTGCCAATTCAAAATCTAATATCTATTGACTATTTTTGTCTGAATCTTATAAAGTAGTAATTATCTGTAATAGTCAAAGCTTAAATATAATACATGGGATTGTTAATTAATATGTATGGTAGATACAGGTTACTTGATTTAACCTGTGTTTTCTATTCAGTTATTTTCTATTTAACAAGTTTTTCTATAAAATATGCCTTTTGCCTTTCCCTCAAAATTGCACATGAATGTGGATATAACTATACAATAAAATGTAAAATGCCTTCTTAGTTTTTTTCTGTACACAATAAATACAGCATTTTCTTAATACAGTAACATTATTTGCTTTAAACTACAAATAAACCTTTTGGTGCGGTAATATTAAAAACCAGTTCTAATTCCTTCTAACCAGTGACCGAAGTCTACAATAAAAACTTTCTTAGCTACAATTATTAAATTAAATATTATATAAAAGAACATGATATTTGTCTAATAGTGAATTCAAAGGTCCCAAGTGAAAATACTGGAAGTGGCTGAACTTGGAAATAAATTAAACATTTTGGCATTATTTATAATAATACTGCCACATGAAACTCTCAATTTCTGGAGATGTGTTAATTATTTGAGTACCTTTTAGTTGAACCTATATGCTTTTAAAAGTTAATAATGCAATCTCTTTAAATGCAGTGCTCAAAAATCTAGTTGGATGATATCAGGATGATATTAAAGCTTCTTTTGCCCTTCACTTAATCTAACTTGGATAATGCTTTGTGAAAAGGGTTAATTTAATTTTAATTAAGTTTATTTAATTAAGATTTAACCCATTATAAATAATTAAATACCTAATGGAAGTCAGAATTGCAGAGAACCAAGTCATTTTTGTGACATGTAGTTCTTAATTGGAAATGATACATTAGGTTGGTGCAAACATAATTGCAGTTTTTGCATTGTTGAAATTTGCTGTTTGATATTAGAATACATTCTTAAATAAATGTGGTTATGTTATACATCATTTTAATGCACCTTTTTCAATTTATATATTTTTGCTAATGACCTATTACTTGCTATTTATTTTATATTTATTTTAGACTATGAAAATGATGTTAGAGTCATATTCTTATGCATATTGGAGCAATTTTCTTAATCAAATTCAAAATGGGTCATAAAGCAGCAGAGATAACTCGCAACATCAACAAAACACTTCCCAGGAACTGCTAACGAATATACAGTGCAGTGGTGGTTCAAGAAGTTTTGCAAAGGTGACAAGAGCCTTGAAACTGAGAAGCATCATGACCAGCCATCAGAAGTTGACAATGACAAACTGAGAGCAATCATCAAAGCTGATCCTCTTACAATTAGATGAGAAGTTGCCAAAGAACTCAAACCATTCTAAGATTGTTCAGCATTGAAGCAAATTAGAAAGAAGAAGTTCCATAAGTGGGTGCCTCATGATCTGACCAGAAATAAAAAAAAATTGTCAGTTTTGAAGTGTTGGCTTCTCTTATTCCACACAAAAATGAACCATTTCTTGACTGAATTATGACATGCAATGAAAAGTGGGTTTTACACAACCATCAGCAATGGTTGGGCTGAGAAGAAGCTTCAAAGCACTTCCCAAAGCCAAACTTAGACCCAAAAAAAGGTCATTGTAACTGTTTGGTGGTCTGTTGCCATTCTGATCCAATACAGCTTTCTGAATCCAGACAAAAACATTACATCTGAGAAATGTGCTCAGCAAATCCATGAGATGCACTGAAAACTGCAATGTTTGTAGCCAGCATCAGTCAACAGAAAGGGCCTGATTCTTCCCTCTGACAATACACGTTGCACGACCAATACTTCAAAAATTGAACAAATTGGGTTGCAAAGTTTTGCCTCAACTGACATATTCACCTGACCTCTCGCCAACCAACTACCACTTTTTCAAACATCTCGACAACTTTTTACAGGGAAAATGCTTCCACACCAGCAAGATGCAGAAAATGCTTACCAAGAATTCATTGAATCCCGAAGCATGAAGTTTTATGCTACCGGAATAAACAAATTTATTTTTTGTTGGCAAAAATGTGTTGATTGTAATGGTTCCTATTTTGACTAATAAAAATATGTTTGAGCCTAGTTATAATGATTTACAATTCACAGTCCAAAGACGCAATTACTTTTGCAACCTAATAGCATTCAGGAAACGAATTGTTGTTTGAGTGATGACATCAAATGTGGCATAAAACATGTTTAGATTAGATTGCAAAGGTGTACTTTACTTCTAAAGATCAAACTAAGTGGTTTTTAGAAAATGGTTGGCTTTATTAGACTATACAGAGGGTGCCAAAAACTGTATACACATTTTAAGAAAGGAAAAAAACATATTAAAATTATAATAATATATACCAATAACAAGATAAATATAAGTCATATGTGACTTCTGTAATTACAAGAGGTGCTCAAAGTGGTTACCATCAGCATCCAGACACTTCTGATTATGGCGAACTACTGCTAGAGCAACATTGACCAAAGTGTCCACTTGTGTCGCTGCACGTGCAATTTTACTTTCTTCCTGAAGTACCATCAGTGTAGCTTCATCCTTAAAGTATACCACATCCTTTAAGCTCCCCCATAGGTAGAAGTCAAGGGGTGTTAAGTAAGGAGAACATGGGAGGAAACTCAACTTTCTCAAATTTCAAATACCACTTCAAAATGGTCTTGTGTTTCTCAAACAACAACCGTGCTTCCGCCATTTTCTTTGACTGTCCTGCCTGTCCCATGGTGACACTAGCTAGCGTTCATTTCATTAATGCCACCTTTGAGCAAAAATCATTCTACACATTGCTACCCTAATTCAACTCAACTTCAAATAGTAATACAGAGAAAACATCTCTTAAAATGTGTATACATTTTTTGGCATCCCAGTATTCTTATTATTTCAATTTTCATTTTAAAAAAGCAAAGGGAGACAGGTGAGGAGTAAACCAAATGACTTCAATGCTTTAATAATAAATAAGAGATACCAGCATAATACATTCAATTCAATCCATTGTTGAGATATATTACTGAGAATTTTAAATCAAACTTTGTTTTAATGTTTTAATAAGGGTAACAGTTGCCAATTCAGTTCAGCTTTACCTTGAAGTTCACTTCCTAAATGTTCATATATGTATATTCAACAAACCTAAAACCTGTTAGAACCAAAACAGAAATAGAGTCACTTATGTCTGGTAAAGGAAATGAGTTCACCAACAAGAGCACATTAAAGAAAATGAAACTTAACCTTATCTAAGTTGCAGCTTTTCTCAGAAATCAGCAGAGATCCTCAGACAACCCTCAAAGCCAAGACTGTTCAAACCATCTTTGGACTTTCTTGTTCCCTGACTCAGCTACTCTGAATCAAATAAGTCCCCTAAATAACCAATCAACTAAAAAATCCAAATAACTTCCATACTTAGCCTGTAAAAACCCCTTACTTAGTGAGAAACTGGGAACTCACTGCTGCCCTTGAGTTTCCCAGTTTGCAGGTTGGAACCTTCATAACAAATTCATTTTTTTTTTTGCTTTATTTTATTTGGTGTGTAATGTTTGGTTTTGACAAAACAAATATTGACTTGATTCTCATAGCTCTTCTGTATGATAAAGCAAACAACTAATATCTCTATAGTGATAGAATTATTTCAGTGTACTGTTTCTTTAAATTTGAATAAATTCTATTTCAGATGGTATTCACTGTTTAAATGATTTCTATTAGTGATTGGCAGAATACTGAAATTGAGTTTGTACTGCACATTAATAGTATTAATAGTTGTTTATCTCAATAGGATAGGAACTCATGTAAAAAATCTGAATTGTATTTAGGAAAGGCATATTACTTTTAGAATAATCATTCTTGTTTAACATGAAGACATATTTAGTAACCATTTAAAAATTATTTTTCTACTTCAAATTATATGAAATACTTTTATAATATTGCTGCATCTTTACAGTGCATATTTATTTTCAGTGAATATTTATTTAGACTGCATGTTTATTATAGCATACATGTATTCTAAGTTAGAAAGTTACAAAGAATAGTACATGGTTGAAATGGGATGTGATATTTCTGAGAATACTATCATTTTAAGACCAGTGATTATTTCAAAAAATCAATGATTAGAGTGCTTAATTGAATTTTTAGCTAAATGAGAATCATTCATTATTTAATGCAATCTTCTTAATTTATGCATTAAAAGAAAATTCTGAGGAATTATGGGACCTCCTATTGAAAAAAATAACTGGGTCAAATCATGACTGAGGATAAAACTCAAGTTGTGGAATTTCAGGCCATTGCTCCTCTTATACACTTTGCCTTTCTTAGTGATAAATGGTGTCAATTAGTTAAAAACTAATCTTGCCATCTGCAACAACATGGATAGACCTAGAGGGTACTGTACTGAGTGGAGAAAGTCAGACAGAGAAAGGCAAATGTCAGATGATTTCACTTATATGTGTAATCTAGAGAACGGGATAAAAGAACAAACAAAACAGAAACAAGCTCATAGAGCAGTTGGATGGTTGCTGGAATGAGTAGGGGTTGGAGAAATGAGTAAAGGGGAGAAGGCATTAAGAGGTATAAATTGGTAGTTACAAAATAGTCCTGGGGATGTAGTGTATAACATAGGGAATATAGTTAGTAGTATCATAATGACTATGTATGGTGTCAGATGGGTTCTGGGTTTATCAGGATGATCACTTGATAAGTTATAGAAATGTCCAATCATTGTGTTGTATACCTAAAACTAATATAATATTGTATGCCAATTGTAATTAAAAAATAAAGAGAATATTTAAAAATTCTAATAGTTGATGAAGAAGCTTGGATACTATATTTTAAATATTCTATTTGAAGTTTAAAAATTGTATGTAAAAAGCTAACTTTCACTGAGAAATTCAAGGGCTTTCCAGCAAGTATCCAGCCTTATAATATGAAAAATTGAGACATTTATCGCTGCGTTTTTTTTTCTAGACAGCCCTAGTACATCTGAACTTTAACCTAATATCATTTGGAGTTAAAGAAATTGTAGGTATTTCTGTTATTGATATCTAATATTCTTTGAATGTGGTTAAAAGTTACTATTACCACATAATGGACAAATGCTTAGTGAAGGTACTGAGTGCTCTTTTTTTCTTTTTCACCGTGTATTCTGAAAAATAAATAAGAAAATGACACTGTACATTTCAGACCAACAAGATTCTCAATCTATGTTTCATTGGCTATATGCAGCACTATAAATACCCTCACAAGAGATTAAACTCTGAACAATGCAAGCTAACAGGGCAAGGAATTTTTGAGAGATGAATTTAAAATCCTAATAACAAAAATATGCAATACTACCAAAGTAAAGAACAAAAGCATTATTTCCATAAAAATTGTATAAAATGCATAATATTCACTTGACTCATTATTGAATGTTCATTTGAGAGAAGATCATGTTCAATAAACAAAGGCTGTATGCATAGATAGATGAAATAAAAGGTCAATTTCCTGCCTGCAAAGGTGCCTATGGATAGAAAAGGGATGTAATTTTATATTAATTATATATAACATATGATACCCTTTAAGATGACATACAGATAAAATTCAGCCTATTACTTGCATTTAAATATTCAAAATAATTCAAGGATCATATGTGAAATAACTTTAGAGTCAGTGGTCAACTTCTAATAAATTACAGAAACAGAAATAATAACAACAAAAAAAACTTTGGAAACCAAATAATAGCTACAGTGTTATTAGAAAATAAAAGTCATAATATTCCATTGTCTGTTCATAAAACTCAGTATGCTTTTACAATCATTATATTTTTGGATCAATAGTTTTGTTTCAATGCATGGATGAAGTAAATCATACCAAAAAACAAGTATTTTGATTTGCATTTAAGTGCTCTATTTATTTACTGTATTATTCATGTTATACCAGTAATTCTCAAATCTGATTGATCATCTGAATAAATAGAAATTAACCTTATTAGTAATAAAACATAATATTCTATTCTAAATAATATATCAATATTAATATTAGAACAGTGATAATATGCTAATATATCTTAACATGTTTTCAGGCATACAAAGTTATGTTAAAAAGCTGTCATTGAGAGATACACTAGAATTAATTAAATCAATTCTAATGTGCATACATTTAATCTTTTGTAACAATATTTATTTCAAAAATATTCCCTTCTGTTTCAAGAAAGAAATACTCTGCTATATTGAAATAAGTATTCATATATTCCTGAATTTGTTTAAATATAAAACTTTACTAAAAAAATTACAGCAAGATTCAGTTTGTCATTATACACATTATAACTCAGCTTAAAATATTAGCATATTAGTCTTTTTCCATAATTTCTGATTGAAAATATGTAACAAATAAAATACATTATATTAATCATTTAGATTAAAAAACTGTCCTCAAATTTTTCAGCATGACCCTTTCTGAATATTAAAAATATTTTATTGTAATATAATCTTTTGCTTCATATATAATCTACCAGTTCAAATATAGTTGCATAAAAAGTGGGTGAATGCACCAATCTGGCACAAAAATGGTATCCAGTCAATCATTCAACCATCTGGGCCCAACACAGTCCTGACTGAGTTTCTGTACCTTGAACCAAAGGGGACCAGCTCATAGATTATAATTAACAGTGGGAAGAGAGCTCCCGATCCCGTGTCACTGCCTACTCTGGGCTAGTGGCCATCAACCTAAAGCACTGGCCTCTCCTTCAGCTCATGGTAAATTCAGAACTCCTAGCTTACAGATGTTAATGCAGTTTATTTTAAGATATTATGTCTCTGCACTTTCACTGTATAGTTCAATTATGACCTTCAAACCTGGCGGTATTTGATGTTTTCTTTTAAGAAGGAAATCCGTAGATTTTGGCAGTCACCAGCAAACACTTAATAGAGTAAAGATATTCTGGAGATGCAGCTTCGTACATCCAGAACAGGTACTGGCTGGAAAGCAATCAGGTCCATCCCTGCCATCTGTGCATATTACAATCCTCCTATGGATTTACTCTTCAATTTTCTTTTTAATGTGACTTCAGCATGTGGCTTGTCCAATTTTTATATTGATGAGGATATTTACTGATGCTTACATAAATCTGTTCATATTTTCTTTGTATGTATAATAGCTTGTTTGGTAAGAAAAATGATTCATTAAAAATATTCAGAAATATATATAGTTTTGGATGAACTGACCTTGAAATGGTGGAAGCTGAGAGACTTTCATAGAACATGAAAATTTTTATATATGCAAATTGTCTAACTGTGAATTTAATGTCTATTTTAAAAGTGAGAGCTACATAACCTACTGATATTTGAGTTTAAATGATCTAATGGTGCCCAACTACCAGGAAAAAATTAATTACTGATTTCTATGGAATTAATGATCTTCTTACAATTATTTTGTCCAAGTAATATCATGGTAATAATCAAAGTAATAACTTGTCCTTTACTTTTTTGCATTTGTGTATCAGATTCAACATTTGTTAGAGCCCAATATGAATATTTCAATATTTATCAAGGTTATTGGAAGGTATATGTATATATATCCAAATAAAAATACATCCTATTTAGATTATGAGAGGATAGATACAGGAAACTGCCTGGCTTTAAATCTCACATCAGCTACTTACTAGTTCTGTGCATTAGAAAAGTCTTATCTCTGTGCCTTGATTTCTTTTTTGGCAAAAATGGAAGTATAATACATACACAATGGGAATGCTGCCAGAGTGCTTGAAAGTCGAGAGAATAGCATAAGACTGGTGATATATAAAAATTAAACATTTCCCAGAGGAGTAGTGATGAGTGTGATGCTAAAAGAGGAAAAGGAGTTCTACCTTTCAAAGATTCTGCAGGGTGCGGTTCGATCTCAAAAGTGGGATAACGTTAGTTTGCTTCTAAAATTTCTGCTGACAGCAAGATATAATAAAATCAACAACAACAAAAACAAAAACATGTAGCTTGCCCCTGTGAACCTATATTTAACCAACTGCCTTTTTTTTTCTTTGCACTGGAGAATTTTCAATGATAGAACCACTCCGGTGCTTTGATCTATGTCGACATTCCAATCACGTATTTCAATATATCGGTTTATTTTTAACTAATTTTTATTCTTTTGGCATCAAAACAATAATTAGAATGACTAGCATGTTGAGAAATAAATGCTAACATGTTAGTTCACGTTCAAATAACTAGATATTTTCTTAATTGGTGCTTATTCAGTAACATTCACAGATTTTTATCTTTTCTTACAATACTTGCTGAAGCCAAAGCTCTTTTGACATTTGCCAAATAGGCACTTTTCCTGGTTTACATTTACCATGTAAAATAAAACTTAAATCATTATTTTTATGTGGATGTTCAACCTATGCTATTATGCACTTTTATTTGAGAAAGCACTCTGGTCGTTTCTGGGTTATGTCTCTCCAATGACTGCAGGGAAATGAACTTGAAGTTGTGCCAGTATCTTACTGGTATAATTTTTAAAAAGCAACACATTTGAGTAATATGCACACGGCCATGAAACTAAACCTAATTAAAGCCTGTCAGTTACAACAAGTCCTGGCTTGATCTATACAGTCAGATAACACTAGATTTGCAAACCTGTACAATGTCAGGCAGCTGTTAAATTCGAACGTAATATTGATCTAGATAGTGAAAGTGGTTTTTCATTGTCTCTAAGTGCTTATTTATTTTCTAATTCTGTCAAAACGCCTACCTAATTTAGAAAATACAATTTTCTATTATACCATTTTGAAAAATGCAGGTGGTTATTCTTGATGACTATTCTATAAGCTGAAGCTAGAAACCAGGGATATAGTTACAGATATTTTACCTATAAAAAAGTAAAAAAAGAAAAAAGGGGACAATATATTTACAGAGGGAAAAATTGCTAGGCCTGTTTTATTTCTTGAAGGTATACAATTCTGTAGACTTTCTTCATGCATTTCTTGGGAAAAACTAAACTCAAAAATTTATTAAATATTTACTTCAAAATTAACATGATTGACCTTTAACTTTCAAGCATTTAAACTTCTTCTATATATATAAAAAAGCTATTCTTACTGCCCATTACCTGGAAGAAAGTGAAACACTGCTTAGAAATTGTATCAATTTTAAGAGACAAACTATGTCATTTTCCTAGCATTTTAAGACATATTTTTACCTGTTAATTTAAGAATCAAGAGTGAAAATTATTTCCAATTTTTCTTAGGCACTATATAGTCATGCAGTGATAGCTTCTATAGCGTATATCTCACTTTTTCTGGCATCTTTATTCATTGTGATTTTTTAGAAACCCAGGTTCATGACTGATTTAAGTAATATTTACGTATGTGTATGTACTATGAATGTAAGCATAGAAAAAAAATTTTTAATATGTCCAACGAAATATCTTTCCTTCTTTTTTTTTTTTTGGAATTGAGGTAATAAAAAATGAAAAGCATACCAAAGAAAAACACATGTGCACAGGTCACCACCATGTTGATGGGACAACTGTCTCATTGGGCACCTCTGAATCCATAGTGCCTACCAACTGTCCAGCTGACAGTGAGTGATTCCCAACCTTTCTCCACTTTTGTACTCCTTTTAAGCCTACTTTTATAAATTGTACCCCTTGTCTTTAAAACTACTGTATTTAAATACTAACACTTTTGTTCGGTGCCTACCTTAATGTAAAATAGTGGAAATGAGGTAGTTAGGAAAGAAAAGTTACTACACTAAAAGTACAAACCACGGGTTCAATTTTATAATACTCATAACAGTTAAACATTGATAATGAGGAATAAGTATTTAAACATTAAATTTAAAAAACTACTTGTAAAGAATCACAATTAAAGGCACCACACTTATTTTTACTCAATAACTAAATTGGTCAGTCTGGATATGGATGAAAGTTCTAGAAATGTTGAAAATGGACTGTGCTAGAACTGTGCATAATGGTTGGTGGAAGAATGGTTTGTGGGGAGGGGTCATAGCCACACCCTCACCAATCATCTTCGCTAACAGTGATTCAAACTTAACATTTATTGTTCCATAACTAACATTTTGCATTTTTATACTTTACTTGTTTTTTACCATTACTGATTATTTTTTGTTTACCCCTGAATGGCCCAGCATGTACCTCCGGAGGGTATGTGCGCCACCAGTTGGGAACTGATGGTCTAGCACAACTGAGGTACCTAATGTTGTATGAATAAATTCAATATTGTCTTTAATATATTCTTTCAGACATGTGTATGAACTGGACACGTGTTATGAACTGGACATGTATTATGGAGTGATTGCTTATCTCCCCCCCCCCACACACACACACAAAATTTGTTGAATCCTAATCCCCAAGACAATGGTATTTGGAGGTGGTGCCTTTGAGAGGTAATTGGGACATGAGGGTGAAGCCGTTTTAAATGGGATTATTGCCCTTATAAGAGACAGGAGAGCACTTGATTCCTTCTCTCCTCTATACCATATGAGGTTACAGAGATAAGACAGTTGTCTGCAAATCATTAAAAGGACCTCATCAGAACTTCATCAAAACCTAACCTGGTTTCAGACTTCCAGCTTCCAGAATTGTGAGAAATAAATTTCTGTCCTTTAAAGCCCTTAGTATATATTATTTGTTACAGTAGCCTAAACTTGCTTAGACAATGTAAGAAAATGTATAATTATTGGGGCATAATGATATTATAATAATATTCATTTTTTAATCCTACTCATTACAAAAAATAATAAAAATTTTGGAGATGGCAGAGATGCTGTTACAGTCATTTGCAATAGTCTTTATAGAAGTAGTCTCCAGGGATGATGAAATAATAGGTTAAGATTGGATGAACATTAAATTTGATGAATATAGGCTATAAAAAATAAGTAGAGCTGTACATTTGTATGTCTATCAAATTTTGCTCCTAGGAGTCTCTACCTTCATAATGTTTACACCACAATTTAAAATACTTAAATTAAAAATTACAATCAATAGTTTAATGTTTATTTGGGGATGAGTGGGTTAGGGAAGGGAGAAAGGGGAGGGGGTGGGAGAGGAGGGGGGAAGCTTAATATAAGATGATGGAAAGAGAAGTCACATTAGGTGGTGAACTTATTATACATCAAGTTGACAATGCACTGTAGAATGTGTGCCTGAAACCTATGTAATCCTTGCTAACAGATGTCACCCCAGTAAGTCCAACAATAAAAATGAATTAAAAAAAAATTGGGGCCATTTATAAAATTGCAAATATAAGTTGTTTTGCTAAAATAGTATGCTATTCTATTTTGATTTACAATTAATTTTATAATGAACTGATATAATTAAGCAATTATTTGCAAATTATAACGAGAAATAAGCACTATCACCATTTTTTCTACTTTATACTTTTTCTTAGTTTTAAAAAAATAAATTTAAGATATATATTTGCAGCTGAAGGGACAAATATATAAATTAATATTTAAGATCTACTGTCAGAAAAAAACTCTTGTTTTCCTGATTTAAGAAAAGTATATCCTCTTTCTTTCTCTCTCTCTCTCTCTCTCTCTCTCTCTCTCTCTCTCTGTCTCTCTCTCTCGCTCTCCCTCATCCCTCCTCCCTCATATTAGCACTCAAACTCCTGCTTTGACTTTGCTGTAGGAGGAAATAAAAGTTTACTGCTCTGCACACAAAAAAGCCAAAAAAGCATGTAATTTCTAGGTAAGCATATTTTAATATTAATTACTTTTGAAATAAAGTATGTCTTATAATTATTGGTTCAATAGAATACTTCCCTAATTTTTTTTGCCATAACCTTTGCTTACGTTTTCCATGTGTGTGGTAATGTTTTTATATTATTTTTTGTGATTGGGAATTTTTGTCCTGTCAAGTTCACACTCTCATTTTTTATTTCATTTTTCCTGTATTGAACTTAGAAGTAGTGTTCTCAATTTAAAAATAATTAACTTTTTAATCAATTTCTCTTTCAAGCTTGTATATTTATAAGTTTTTACATTAGTCTATATTTAGCCCCTTTAATTTATTTGTTAATTTGTTAATTTATTTGTTAATGTATATATTGCTTAATAATTTTTACTTTTTAAATAATAATTTATCAAAAAATTCATCCATTTGTTTATAAAATTCTATGCATTTTACTAAATGTAATACCCTTAATTTCATCACCACCTTAAAAACATGGAACGTTTCCACCACATTCAAAAATTTATTGGTACCCCAGGAATAGATGCTTCAATGTCTACTTTTCTGTATCAGAACTTTCTATGTTTTTTTTTCTTGTATCAGTAGCTTATTAATTTTTATTGATGAGTAGTATTACAGTGTATGGATATACCAAATTTTGTTTATCTACTCACCTACCAATGAATATTCAGGCTATTTCCAGTTTTAACTATTGTGAAAAAAGCTATTCAACAGTATTTTAAATATCATTATGTAGACATATGTTTTCATTTACCTTGGGTCAATAGTTGAGGCTAGACCTTATTATACATGTGGTTTAATTGTTTAAGACACTGCCAATGTGTTTCATTAAGTAGTTGGACCTAGTTAGTTTTCCACTATCCGTCTATGATCAGCCCAGGTTCCTTATCTCTTGTCAAACATTTGGTATTAGCAGTGATTTTATTTGGTCATTTTAATGTGAAGAAAGTGGTATGAATAGGTATGTCTAATGATCTAGAACATATTTTCATATGTTGATAGACCCTTTTTTGTTTTATGGTACAGTATGTAGTCAAGTTTTTACCCAATTGATTTGGAAGAGTTTTTATACATTCTGGATATAATTCCTTTTTCAAAAAATATGAATTGTAGATGCTTCTCCTTTTCTTTCCATTGCCTT
Organism: Lyroderma lyra; assembly: GCA_004026885.1. Classification (NCBI taxonomy): domain Eukaryota; kingdom Metazoa; phylum Chordata; class Mammalia; order Chiroptera; family Megadermatidae; genus Lyroderma; species Lyroderma lyra. Next base: position 128,761 of record PVJL010004242.1, read on the forward strand.
TGCAAATTCTGATAACAAATACCTGAAAGTTGAGAGTGGATTTGGAACTAGTCAACGAAGGCAAATGCTAAATTGCTTTGAACATTGTTAGTTGAAATCTAAACTTTGAGGAAACTGTCGATAAGAACAGAAAGGGAATATGTTATTTATAAATGGAGGAAGGGATCGTGGCAGGGACTTGAGCAAGACTCTTGCCTTTGATAACATTGAAAGGAATATACGCATTTCATGAACTGATTTACCTACCTAAGGAGATTCCTAAGTCAAGTGTTGATGGTGTCATTTGCTTTTTTCTTGCCTTTTAAAGTAAAATGTGGAACAAGAGAGATAAATTGAAAAAAAAAGACTTTTAAAAATTAACCTGGACTTCATGGTCTTGAAAGTTTTCAACCTCTCCAATAGACAAAGGATGCTAACATTAACCAATTGTTTCTGAGTAAAGTTCAAATCCAGAACATTGTCAGGAGAAAGAGGTCTACATTCAAGCCACGAGTGTTACCATACAACTTTTTGTTCATGTCTGAGAAATATCAAATACTTTTGTTCTGAATCACATTAGTTACAAAAAGAAACATTTAAAAAGATTAAGGGTTTGCTTCAAAGATCTCGTAATGAAATAATAGAGCCATTAATATGAGTAATAATGTTGACTTTTAGCCATCTCAGAAGCAGCCCAAAATAGAGAAGGGCCTATCTGAGAGACACGTGGGCAGGTCTTTCATGAATGACGTCAACTCAAATGAGATTCACAGGTGGCCTATCAAATTTTTGAAGGAATTCTATCAATAAATAAATTGTCTACTGAGAGTGAAAGGAAGAAAGGCTGTACAAAATTAAAAGAGGTCATTGAGACCTGGCTATTTTAAAAGAAGAAAGAAGCCTGAAGAAATAACTCACTTCCAAACATATGCTACCTTTCATAAAAAAAAGAAACAGTTATTCCAAAGGCAGAAGAGTCCCGGATGTGGAGTTCACTATCATGAAGAATTATTCCCAGGACACTGATCTAATCAAAGAACTTCTAACACTTGCTGGCAGGATTTTAGACATGCTATAGATCAATGACTCCTTTGTGCCTTCAATTTTCTATCTTTTTGAAAGGCATGTCAATATCAGTCATGTTCTGCCTGTATTAAGTTGTAGTTGGATTGTGAGGGCAAGAGAATACTTGCATCTTTGGTTTTATGTACAAATTGAGAGAAATTGTATCTGAGGAGCTATTCCTAAGAACTAGGTACTCACACCTGATCTGATTTAGATGCTGGGATTCTAAATTTTAAGCCGATGATTTAATTGTATGTTTAGAATCAGGAAAAGAGAAAATATACTTTGTTTGTGAAGGCATGTAAATAACTGGAGGCTAGAATATGCACTGTGGTAGTCAGACTCTAAAATGACTACTAGTGGTGATTCTCTGCCTTCATGTATTTATAAAATACTTTCTTCTTAATTTTCAACTGGATCTAGTGACACATTCATAATGAAAGAATCAAGTAAAATAATACAGTGCCCTTTCTGAGATTAGGTTACAAAGAGACTATGCCTTTTTCCTCTCTCCTTCCCCCACCTCCTCCAACTTTATCTCCCTTTTACTCCACCCTCTCTCTCTGTCCCCCATTACTTTATGGGAGAAAATTTCCACTATAAAGAATGCTTCCACTATAAAGAAGGCTATTTTCCATCAATTACTTTGATCCAACAGCTCACCTGGTTGATAACTTCTTTGCAGCCTTTTGAGAGACACTGAAACAGAGGGACCCCACTAACAGCACCCAGATTTCTGATCCACAGTAATTCTGAGATAATAAATATTTGTTGTTTTCTAGTCACTAAATTTAAGGAAAAATTTTTATATAGAAATAAGTAGCTAATACAACTAAGATAATGTAGAGCAAGTTCTCAACTTTGTTAAAAAAATAAATCAGAAACTTTCTAGGTACACTGCATTTCCACATAAATTTTAGAACCTGCTTGTCAGTTTCTAAACAAATATGCTGGATTTTTATTGTATTTGAGTTAAATTTGTAGGTCAATTTGTACAGTACTGACATCTAAACAGTATTTAAGTCATACATTGTAGAAATTTTGCAGCCTCTTCAGCAATATTGTATAAACCTTCAATGTAGAAGTCTTATGTATTTTGATTAGATGTACTTTTAAAATGCTAGTGTTTATTGCAAAAGCAGATTTTTTATTTACTTATTCCAATTATATACTTAGTGTATAAAAATTTATACATTGATCTTGTTCTTTGGCTTTGCTAAGTTTATTTCCTAGTTTTGGTACTTTTTAAAGTAGATTCCTTGGGGTTATCTAGATAAAATCGTATTATCAAAAATAATACACTTCTACATTTTTCTGCCCTCACCTCAAGAAAGCCAGGGTTTACCAATACTGATAATGTTTTCAAATACTCATTTTAGAAATTTATATATATATATTTATTGTCTTTTATTTTAGATTGAGTTTTAATCTTATCTTTATTATTACCTTCTATTTATTTTGCATTACTTTAGCTCTTTTTCTAGTTTTCAAGGTCACTGATTTAGATCCTTCTGTTTGACAATGTTAGCATTTAAGATAAAAAGTTTTTTCCTGTAGGTATTATTTTAACTATTTTATCAGTATTTGTTTAATTTACAAAAATGTGAGGGTGTGATTATACTCATAATAACTTGATATGAGCTCTCATTTAGACTAATCTTCCATGTTCTTTGGATGCTTTATTTTTCTCATATCCATTCAGTATATGTCTTATAACATTTATTCCTATGTGTTATATGTGCCATACATTATTTTTTTCAGGGTGGTATTTTTTTCTATAGTATTTTAAATTATTAATATTGAATCTCATATTATCTCCATCAAACTTTTGGATTAATGGAGATAAATCTAATACATATTCTCTATTTATTTTTGTATATACCCTCCATAATTATAACTGTGAGCAGAAAAAAAGATACTGAAACCTTCCTCTCATCAGGGTAGACCAGTGTGATAATACTTACCAGCCTTTTCCATTGTAAATGCTTTGTGGAGTAGAGAATATAATTCAAATTTATTGCTCACTATTTTTCTATATCTATGCCACCCACAAAAGAGTGAAACTTTTAAATGTGAACCACATGTAATTCACTTTTATTTCTATAAGCATCTTATATATTCCTATATGATTATATCATCTTCTATGTTCACACAACCTACAGTAATAGTAAGGCAGTCATATCAAGATGTTCATATCTCTTAACTATTTCATTTTAATACTATTTTCTCTTTCAGCCATATTTGCCTATTGAAAATAGTCATTCATTCAAATGTGTAAATCTATCTTTTAAAAACAGAAAGCATTTTACTTAGGTGAATATTGATCATCATTCTTTTATTTTGAGAATTCAAGTAGTTTTTATTTTCATGTGGTTTGTAGTTCCTTTTGAGTTTCATCATGCTATGTAAGAAAGGCTTATTGCTCTACCCAAACTCTGTCACCCTTGCTTTAAAAGCAATACAAGAATAATGCTAAAATGTAACAAAAATAATAATAGTTATCTATAAATGAATTTCCATGTTCCTCATTTGTCTACTTTACAGTGGCCAAGTCTAAGTTTTTACAAAAAGTACTGATATCTTAACATAATTTGAACCTCTTTTTCCCCATATCATTCAATAAGCTTCTATGCTTTTGATTCTAGAATTAAGATTATACCAGTTTCTTTTATACTCGGGGGATTAAGCACCTACTAGGGCAAAAGGAATTTGTGTACATATCATGATGGGCACGCCAGAAAGGAAAAGCCACGCCAACATATTTCATTCTTGGCTCACCAGGATAAAAGTTAACTTTATACTGTATAAAATTGGAAAACTTCATAATGTGGGAGAGAAAAACACAGTATATAAATGCTTAATGTTTTTCTATGAAGCAGAAATCGTATAGTCAATAACTGGACAGATTCAAATAACCTTTAGAAGAGGAGAATGGCTGAAAGTTACTGTTGTTATACATTTGGCAACAGGGAGAATGAGGAAAATATATAAAATACACATGGTGAAGAGATAAAATAATGTAGTGCTCTGATGCTGGGTGATATTATAAGAAAAAAATCTGGCTAATCAAAGGTAATGCTAGAGCTTAAAATATATGTTATATATAAAATGAAATTTTTAATAACCTAAAGTAATCCTTTACTTAACCAGCAGTGTCCGACATTTTGGCTTCCCTGGGCCACTTTGGAGGAAGAATGTCTTGGGTCATACATAAAATACATTAACACTGATGATAGCAGATGAGCTAAAATAAATAAATAAATAAATGGTCACAAAAATATCTCATAATGTTTGAAGAATTTGTGCTGGGCCACATTCAGACCCATCCTGGACCACAGGTTGGACATGCCTGGCTTAAACATTCACTTAAATTAGTATTTTTATTTTGTATTTTTATGTTGTATAGGTTTCACATAACAGATACTTGTTTTGGTTTTATAATTCCATAAGGGCTATGTGAAACAATAAAACTTTTTGTCAAAAATAAGAAGATACACAGATTTTTTTTCTTTAAAAGATGTTTATAGTTTTAAAGGAATGGATTTGATTCCATAAAAACTGTCATCAACAAATGATACTGAGGACTAAGAGTTAGGCCAGCATGATAAATAATGTAATTATATCAATAGTTATGATTTCAAATTTAAGAAAAAGTGCATTTAAAATAGTGTTTTAGTAAATAAAAAAGTTAACATGTATTTTAATATTTTTGTTTTCAGCAGAAATATGTAGATATTTCATAATATACCTAATTTTATAATGACATATTTCAAATCCTCTCTTATGATAGCATTTACTGTGACTAAAATGGCCTAATTTTATCTCTGTTCATAGCCAAAATCTTTAATTTTATAATGCCCTATCTTAAAATAATAGATTATAATTATTTATATTAAATTACTACAGTGACTCAGAAATGGTAAGAAAAGATTAAAGATGGTGTAAAAAGAAAAATATATATGAGACCATAACGTTATGATTTTCAATTTTGGCTGATGCACTTGCTTTAAAATGGCTGACTCTGTTATTATTTGAATTGACTTCAAAAACATATTTACTCTCAGGCTATGCCTAATATATTTTGAGCAATTGGCTAGAATGGGTTAAAAGTTTTTATAAGATTTTTATGTTAAATTTTACAGCAAAAAAAAAAAATACATTTCCATTAATGCATCTGTATGTACTTTTTTTTTTTTTTTAATTGGGGTGACATCTGTTAGCAAGGATTACATAGGTTTCAGGCATACAATTCTACAGTGCATTGTCAATTTGATGTATAATAAGTTCACCACTAATGTGACTTCTCTTTCCATCACCTTATATTTAGCTTCCCCCGCTCCTCTCCCACCTCCTCCCCTTTCTCCCCTCCCTAACCCACTCGTCCCCAAATAAACATTAAACTATTGATTGTGTCCATGGGTTATTTTTTCATTTCTTTTTTCTTTGCTTTCAGTTTTATATTCTGCATATGAGTGAAGTCATACAGTTCTTTGTTTTTTCTATCTGGCTTATTTCACTAAGCATGATGATCTCCAGGTCCATCCATTTTGTCGCAAATGGCAATATTTCATCTTTTCTTACGGCTGAGTAATATTCCATTGTGTGTATGTACCACAGCTTCTTTATCCAGTCATCTGTCGCAGGGCACTTTGGTTGTTTCCATGTTTTGGTCACTGTGAACAGCGCTGCGATGAACATTGGGGTACATAAGTCTTTGCGGACAAAGGTTTTCAAGTCTTTTGGATAGATCCCCAGAAGGGGGATTGCTGGGTCAAATGGTAGCTCCATTCCCAATTTTCTGAGGAACCTCCACACTGCCTTCCACAGTGGTTGTACCAGTTTGCACTCCCACCAGCAGTGTACCAGAGTTCCTTTCTCTCCACAGCCTCTCCAGCACTTGTTATTCCTTGTCTTGTTGATAATAGCCATTCTCACAGGTGTGAGGTGGTATCTCATTGTGGTTTTGACTTGCATTTCCCTGATAGCTAATGAGGATGAGCATTTTTTCATATGTCTGCTGGCCATTTGTATTTCTTCATGGGAGAAGTGTCAGTTTAGTTCTTCTGCCCACTTTTCAATTGGGT